>JAQGCP010001682.1:0-11839 GCA_034699885.1 Acrobeloides thornei | reverse complement strand
GATGCCATCGTACTGCGTCGTACGATCGTACGACAGCTTGTGGCGATTTCGTCGTACCCTTACGTTAATTTTACGATAGTACGATTCTTCGTACGATAGCTTGTGGCGACCCTTAATACGTAAAAGTTTTAAACTATCAAATTTTTCATGAGTAGGATTAGATAACAAAATGTTTTCTTGTGATCCGTTTTTTCCAAACACTTCCCTAAAGTTCCTTGTAAGTAGGGCTGCATCGCGGTCAATTGACCGGATCGGTCAAATGTCAATTGATCGCTTTGACGTCAATTGACGGTCAAATTCTTTTTTGTCCGAATCAGCAAAAGTTCATTTCACTAAGTTTTTGCTCTTTGAAAGTTCTTTGTGTCTGGCGTCTCTGAACTTAACAAAGAGCAAAAATTTAATGAAATGACCTTTTGCTGATCCGGAGTCCGAATCAGTAAAAGGTCATTTCATTAAATTTTTGCTCTTTGTTAAGTTCAACAGAAACGCCAGACATAAAGAACTTTTTTTGACGATTTTGATCATTTTCGTGTCAATCGACTTCTAACATCGCCCCCTACAACTTTTGTTTTGTGTATATGCAGTTTACATCTAATCCATCCGAGAAAATCATAACATAACATTCTATATATAGCTTCGTGGTCGTTGACCCCCTAAATGAGTTTTCTGATTTTTTTGCTCACATCCGGCAGTTAGACCAATCATTCTGTCATGTTGTCATATGGTCAACATCGGTTGGTTTTTGAGATCTCAAAATTACAAAAATCAGGAATCTCGTTTATTTAATAAGGATTTGCTCG
Organism: Acrobeloides thornei; assembly: GCA_034699885.1. Taxonomy (NCBI): domain Eukaryota; kingdom Metazoa; phylum Nematoda; class Chromadorea; order Rhabditida; family Cephalobidae; genus Acrobeloides; species Acrobeloides thornei. The sequence continues at coordinate 11,039 of JAQGCP010001682.1, read as the reverse complement.
TGCACCACATATATTATTCAAAAAATTTTACGCGGAAATAATCTTTAAATTTTTTTTAGCAAAAAATTAAAAATTCAACAATTAAATAACGGGTTGTTATATGTATTTGTATATTTATGGACTTTTTGTGGTCTTTCTTTATGCCAGTGCCAGGCAAAATGAAAAGAAAAATGGCAGTGAAAGGAACGAAGTAAGCGGAAGAAATTTTTCTACCAAAAAATTTTCTGGTCAAAAAGTATTTTTGGAAAAAATGTTTACAAAGTTGCGGTTGACACTACAGGGTGTTTAAAAAGTTCTGTCACAAAGGCCTAGGCCTTAGGCCTAATTTTGACCCTTTGGCTTGTTCGGCGCCCCGTTTGGTGCCCCGCCGTTCGGCGCAGTCGTACTTTTACAAATTGCCCCATTCGATGCTCCTAATTAAAAATTGAACAAATTTGTGCATTGACACGTAAACTTGAATTTTCCACAAATTCAAAAACATCGAAAAATTTTAGAGTTTTCTTCCAAAAACCAGAAAAATGAAAGAGTTGTATGATGAATTGTTCAATGGCTATTTAAAAGAACTCCGCCCTGTACATAATGAATCCGACGCCTTGACTATTTCCGTACAATTTTGGCTGAAACAGATCTTGAAAATCGATGAACGAGACCAAACTTTGAATATTTATTGTTGGTTGGAATTGGTAGATATTTACTCAAAACTTTCAAAAATCAAAAAAAATTTCAAAATCCTGAAAAAAATCTTCTTTTTTTGTCTCACCCTATAAATTCTTTTTTGTTTTAAACTTTGGCCAAACTTTTTAAAGTCCCTCGACCAAAAACAAATTTATCACTCTTAATGAGAATGACTAATCCCCCCTCATGAGAATGGACTTTTAAAAAATGCATCATGATTGATAGGTGACACTGCGTACTCGGGGTATAAATTTTTAAGTAAATTTTTTCGGTCTAAACGAGCCATTTTCAGTATTGGAAAGATGAATTGCTGAAATGGGATCCGAAGAAATTCGATGGGATTGACGTTATTCATGTGCCTTCGTCGAAAATTTGGAAGCCCGACATTTTGGTTTATAACAAGTAAAAAACTCAACAAAAAATTAAGAAATCTATAAAAAGTTGATGCATGGTCAAGCGGATAGGATGTTGGTCATTCATATTATAGATCCGGGTTCGATTCCTCAGGGTCAAATTTCAAAAATTATTGATTTCAAGGGAAATTTTTTTAGACCCCATATATTACTCTTTTCATGGTTAGCTTTATATAAAGTGTCGGCTACATGGAGAATTGTAGAAAGAAGCCGATCGTCCGATCTGGCAAGTTAAGCAACGTTGGGCCTGCAGATTCGATTCCCACGAGAGTAAAACTTTTGCTTTTCAAAAAAATTTTCGAACTTGCGGGCCCAACGTTGCTTAACTTGCCAGATCGGACGGTCGGCTTCTTTATACAATTCGCCATGTAGCCGAAAAAATAAGCAACAATTCTACGAATTTAGGAGTCAAAATTTTCTGAAAATTCAACTTTTTTGAAATTTGACCCAGTTGAGATCGAACTCGAAACTAAAAAATGAAAGAACGACTTCCTAACCACTTGGCAATCAAGTCCAGCTTTTTTTAATACACAATATACAGATTATAAAAATTTTAAAAACGTTTAGCGCAAATATGAATGTGGAAGAGAATGAATTAGAGACGAATGCTATTATAAAATCTAATGGAGATGTAACGCTGTTTAGGTCGATGATCACGGATATAACATGTCAGTTGTCACTGAAAGATTTTCCATTTGATCAGGTAAGGTTTTTGAACAAAAAATATTGACCCTGATTTTCAAGGTTTTCGTGTCAATAACACTAAAATTTGAAATTGAGAAAAAAATTAAAATTCTAGTGTTCCTAACAAAAAGGAAAAAATCGAAAAAGCATAAATCTTTTTATCTGGTTTATGAAAATCGAGCAATAAGCCCTAAATAATCTAGACCAAAATTGTGAAAACAAATTCATTTTTTCTAAAAAATTTTGCAATGATCTGAGATTCGAACCTGGAACATTCTATTGAATAGACAAGCACTCTAGCCACTCGGCTATGAACACAAATAACTCAAAATTTTCATATTTAGCAAATCTGTTTTCTAACCCTAGCCAGTTGGAGCATGGATTCCAGCAAGCTTAGACTTGCTCTTGTCAACGGCTCGGACAATTTGGAGTTATATGTGCGCAATGCAGAATGGTCTCTGACCGATTTCGCTGCTCGGGTTTATGAAAAACAATATGATTGTTGCCCACACCCGTTTGTTGACATCAATTATTTTATGGTGCTGAAAAGATCACCGTCTTACTATATTTTCAGGTATAGACAAAGAAATTAAAAATTTTTTTTTAAATTGAAAAAATTTTCAATTTTTTTATTTTTCGTGCCTACAATATGAAAGATTGACATCCTAGCCACTTAACTATCGACCGCATTTTTTTCTGGGCTTTTTCTTGAAACACATGGCGCATCAAAGAGAAAAAGGTGCAGACAAGGGTCAAAATAAAAAAAATTTTCGCCAATCGACTCGACTCGCCGAGCGCTTCAAAACGAGTACCATATTATATGTTCTGGGGTTTGATCTATGGCTAAGTGGTTAACGTGCTCGGTCTTCACTCATAGAGCGCGGGTTCTAACCCGCGATTAAAAGTTATTTTTTATTTTGTTGTTAAAACTCATGAAAATTTTTGCATATCCACATTTTTATGCAGGGAACACGATGGCGCTATTGTTTTTTCATAAAAACTTTTGAGAAAATTGGAAAAAAGTTTTAGATTTGTTGAGATTTTTCCAAAAGTTTTCATGAAAAAATAATAGCGCCATCGTGTTCTCCGCATAAAAATGTGGATATGCAAAAGTTTTCATGAATTTTGACAACAAAACACAATATGTTTTTTGAGCGCGGGATCGAACCCGCGCTCTATGAGTAATGGCCAAGTACGTTAACCAATCAGCCATAGGTCAGACCCCCAAAACCCTATGTTATGGTACTCGTTTTGAAGCGCTCGGCGAGCTGGATCGATTGGCGAAATTTTTTTAAATTTTGACTATTACCTGCACCTTTTCGGTATTTTGATGCGCCGTGAACAGACTAGGCTTCAAAATTTTGCGCGTATCAACACGAAAACTTGTAATTGAAACAAATTTAGTCTTGTTATCCCGTCTGCTTTTATTACAGTTGTTACTATTGTTGGTTTCTTTACTCCTCATTCAACAACCGGTGAAAATACAGAAAAAGTTTCACTTGGTGTCACTGCCTTGTTGTCGATGGCTATTATAAGTATGAAAAAAAATTTGGTGCCCCAAAAAGTATCAATTTTGCGATTTTTTTCAAATTTTTTAATTTTCATCAAAAATAAATCTATAGAGGTTTTTCTGTATTAGAAATCGATTACGCGTTTTGCCGAACCTTGAAAATGATTCCTAGACCCTGATTCAGGGAAGAGGGAATGTATTGAAGCGAAAATAGGCTAATACATGTCAGGAAAGCGTTTTTAAGGACCGGAAATGCGCGCAAGCGATGTCTCGTATAGAAAACCCCTTATAGGGTTATTATGGAGAAAATTAAAAAACTTGAAAAAAATCGCAAAATATCCATTTTTGGGCCATCCTGTAAAAAATTTAAAAAAGAAGAGTTTTTACAAAAAAGACAAAAATTGATTTTCTATTTTTCCACAAATTTTTAATTTTTGGCTGAATTTTTCAGATTTTGATTTTTTTTCTTCAAAAATTGAATTCTTTACACAAAAATTTTTAGTGATGATGGTGTCGGATGAAGTCCCAGCTACCTCAGAAGTTATACCTTTGATAGGTAATTTTATAATAGAAGAAAAAAATGAAAAAAATTGCTGGAGCTGCGATCAAAATCGATCGTGGCGCAGTCGGCAGCGCTGCAGCCTTTTATTTTCAAGAGCCAGGTTCGAAGCCAGTTGCGGCAAAAATTTTGCACTTGCTTCACATTTTTTGGTCATCATTTTTTTATGAAAAGCAAAAAGGTAGTGAAAAATTTTTGTTGAGCGTGGGTATTGAACCCAACTCTTAAAACAAAAACCTGCTGTGCTACCGACTGCGCTATATTGTGCAAATTTTTTATTTTAAATTTTTATGTTTCAGGAAAATACTATATCGGATTAATTTTCCTAATTTTTCTCGCCGCCTTTACTACAACTCTAACATTGTCATTTCAAATGCGTGGAAATGCGGGTAATCGAATGAGCCCTAGACTAAAATATATTTTATTCGAAAAAATCGCTAAAAATCCAATTGTCTCTTGGCTATTTGCTGTCCAATTGGCACACAAGCGGAACTTGGGACGATCGAGGAACTTTGAGGTTAGCCAGAGACACAGCAAATTTTAAATTTCCGGAGAAAATTTTGCAAAAGAAAGTAAAAGTACTTCCTATGTAAAATTTGACTAGTAAGAAGCAAGAAAAAATAGATTTTCAATTTGGCTTACAATAGGAAAAGGAAATTTTTTATTTTTGAAAATTCTGATTCAATCACACCATAAAATTTCAAAAACCAATGCGAAATTAACTCCGTAAAAAAATTTTTGGTGCAGTTGGGTATCATAGTAGTAAGCCTAAGGCGGGACTTATAGTTCTGTCGTGCCGCGACACGACAGTGCATTTTGTGTCGTACGACATGTCATACCACACATCGTACCACACGTCGTACGACAGAGTTTATAGTTCGGTCGTACGACGCGTCGCGACACGACGGAAGTATAAATAACGCCTAAGACTACAGGGTGTCAATTATGTGAACATCGTGATTTTACTTTTTTTTATTACTCAAAACCACCAAAAAACAATTTATAACAATAAAACAAATAGATTTATTCAAAATGGCCACCTTTGGCATCGATGTAGGCCTTCAAGCGCTTCGGGAAGTTGTCCACGATCTTCACCAGAGTATCCAGGGTGATTTCTTTCCAGGCCTTCTTCAACGGTTCCCAGTGCTATACCAAGAAATCAGCAATTTCACGCTGTGTTTTTCCTCGATCGTGCGCGCGAATAATAACTTCTCTCAAATTCTTATAACCTTTCATTTTATATCTATAAAAAATAAGTTTAGAATACATATTTGAATAATAAAAAAATGTAAAATCACGATGTTCACATAATTGACGGACACCCTTTATAGTCAATAAATGTGAAAATATGGGTAAAAATACGTATTTTTAATTTTTAAGGGTCAAACAAAGGTTTTCATGCTTCGGGAATGCACACAATCATAAAAAGTTATGAGTAAAACAAAATTACGAAAAAAATTCAAAATACAGTGCGTCTCATATACATTCAAAAATACGTAAACAAATTTTAAATGTAGATTTTCGAAATCCTAGTTACGTCACTGGCCAGAACCCAATCGCTGTTTCAAACACACATACTTCTCTATACAGGAGATAAAGTGCGACAATAGTCTTGATTGGTAAGCTCCAGAAAGCGTGAAAAGAATTGCACACATTGACGATTCGATCAACGTCCGTCGACATAAAGTTGATAACTTGACCAGATGAAAATTTCGATAGTCGGCCAAGAGGGATTTGAAGAAGCTTATCATACAACGCCGAAATTGTGGCGCTACGAATCCGCAGGGAAACTTTGTTTACATAAAAGTTGAAATTGAAATCGGTAAAGGCGGAAAGGAATGTCGAGACGAGCATCAATGATGCATACAAGTAGCCATAGCCCTAAAATTTTTTTGGTCAACTGGTGTTCGTACCCGATTAGGGGTGCCATTTCTAATCATTTTTGCTTTTTTTGATTCAATATTTTTTTCATGTAATAATTATTTTTTGTACTAAAAATGATAATTTGTTTACGATAGGGCACTATAGCCTAGTGGCTAAGGAGTCAGATTATCAATATGAAGGTGCGGGTTCGATCCCACTCGGAGTCAATTCTTTTTTAAGTGTCAAAAACTGATTTTTTCTCCTTTAAATGATTATTTTTTACGTAAAATGATTAAAAATCGAAAGGTCTGATGGCACCCTTGATTTAGTTATATCCGTACATCTGGATCTCCATCCTGCAAACATGTCACCAACAAATGTAACAAAATCGGCCCAGCAAATGTGAACGCATCGCCCAACAACCTCAACAGTCCCAGCGAAAAATACTGCAACCCAAAAGCTCGTATTAAAGCTCGCATCAGAGAGAAATCTTCATCATCAGTGAATCTATTTGGCGCAGATTCAATGAAACGACGCTCCGTGTGGAGAACGCGAAGGGATGGTGGGAGATTGAATAGATCATGAACCTAAATTTTATTTTTTTTAAATTCGCCATTTTTTCGTTACCTGTTTTAATTGTCCATTATACCCCTTCTTAATCAACGGATTCACCCAACAAAAGAACAATCTAGAGAGTATATTTGCGCCTTCATCAGCATCTGGGTTTAAGCCCATGGATTCGTCTTCTTGCAGTCGTTGCCAATTGCTGTTTCTTCTTCTAGAAAGAAAAATTGAATTGTACAAAAATGAATAGAGTGAAGAAACAGAAACAGTTTGGGTTTTGTGAAGCAATTTATTTATATTATAGGGTGTATCGAAAAAACCGAAATTTGGACAAATTTTTCATGTTTTTCGATCGAAAATTTTTTCTCAAAAATGATCCTATTAGGGCTAATTTTATGCGGGGAATCGATTGCGCGCATTTCCAACGCTTCTCTGACCTTGAATCAGGGAATTAGAGTGTGTGTATTGAAGCGAAAATCGACAATTTTTAGATTTTCTGCTTGAAAATGATCTTTCTGCGGCTAAATTTATGAGAGAAATCGATTGCGCACATACTCGAAGCTTGAAAACGGTTCCCTGATCCTGAATCAAAGAACAATTGATGTATTATAGCAACTACTACTACTTCTTCTACTACTTCATATTCTTCTACTACCAAAAAATTTTGCCGAAAATTTTTTCATAACTCGCCGAGAAGAATCGAAAAAAGTCGATTTTGTTGAAATCCGAGAACTGTACGTATTCTTGTAATGCTCCTAGTCAACTTTTTGGGATTTCAGGCAGCCCCGAATGGCTGCGTGAAATTCCAATATGAGCGAATCCTTACTTCGAAATTTGCCACTCGACTATATTCACAAGATAGTTTCCAAGATGAAATCCAACGATGACCAAGATAATCACAGTTCGTGGATCTCCCGGCCCATACAGAAGCCAACGCTGGGCTGCAATCATAAGAAAACATTTTGAAGAGATGCAATAAATAATTGACAAACAAGTCGGACGAGTCCATCTGAAAAAAAGCATTTTGCTATAATAAAAAAACCAATCCGAAAAATGAAAAAATTTGATTTTTCATCAAAATTTTCAATTTTTTTCACTAAAATAGGCCATTTTTTCACCAAAAAAGCTCAAATTTTGGCAAATTTTCACCAGAAATTGTAAAATTTTGAGCATTTTTAGCTTAAAAACAAGTATTTTCAAAAAAATTTTTCCCTGTTTTTTTTGCTTTTTAGTAAGAATCTTTAACAAAAAAATTTGCCGTGCGGAGCATAGCGATAAAAAAATCGTCAATTTTATACTTCAGCCCCTTCTGAAATTTTTTCTGGCTACTCCCCTGAAAGAAGCAATAAACTTACAAGTCGTTTTTTAAGGAAATAATCCAAATAAAAGAGTATACAAACCATATCACAATGGCAAGTCCATATTCAATCAAAAGTGGAAGTTTCAGCTCATACGTCGAGAAGATACCCAAAATTATAGAGAGGAACAACAGAATACACGTAAGAAGAACCACAAACAACTTGTAGGCAAGAACTGAACGAATTAGTTTTGGTGAAACGCCAAAGTCATACGAGAAAGTTGGTGGTATTCGCTCGGAGCTTTTCTATAAACGAATATTACAAGGGTGTGCATAAAATAAACTGTGATTTTGAGATTAACGGGGATGCACATAAAAATGAGAGAAAAATTTTTTATGGAGTTAATTTTCGGGGGTAATTTTATGCGAAGAATCGATTGTGCGCATTTTCGGAGAATGAAAAAATTGGTGACACTGATTCAGGCGATTTTCTTTTCAATACCTATTTCCATTCCTGATTTAGGGTATTTTGGATTCTTTTCTAAAAATCATCTTTCGGGGGTAATTTTATGCGAGGAATCAACTGCGCTAGGTCCAGAGGAGTCAAAATTTAACCCTGATCCTGAATCAAGGAATAAAAGAGAAAATGAAAGTAAAAAATTTTTTCACGAAAAACATCTCTTTAGAGTTTTTCTATGCGAGGAATCGATTGCAAGTGGTTTCAAGACGTCAAAACTAATGTCTAACCCTGAATCAAAAAATTTTCCTTCAACATTTAAGGTCGATCCCTTGAATCAGGGTCAAACATTAGTTTTGACGTCTTTGCAATCGATTCTCACATATAAAAAATCCCCCTAAAATGGTGTTTTTCATCATTTTTGACCACCATGGCTAGTGTTAACAAATGAAAGAAACCAAATGAAAGCCTACCAAATGAAAGAATTGAAGAATTGTTGCGAATAACAAGAATGAATGCTCCGCAAATATAATACCAAATTCGGCACAAGGTGTCAAAGTCAAATTTCTTTCATTATAGATAAATTTAGTGGAAAATGTTGAAGCACTCTCATTAAATCCACAAAACTCATACCAATCTTCTTTATTCGGCATTGTTTCCATTTTTAATGAGATCAACTCATTTTTCCCAACTTCTAAAATCCTACTGTAATAAATGCTGAAAGAGCATATCTGATAACCCTTTAGAAATAACAAAATTAGCTGCTATAACTCTAATCCTGAGGAGATAAAAAATATACGCTACTATATAAAGTAAAAAATGATCCATTCAATCAAAAAGCTTGATTGCTCAGTGGATTGGTTGCAGGCCAATGACTGAATGGTTCTGGGATCGACTCCCTTTACCGTCCAAAAGTTTGTGCTATTTCTTAAAAATTTTTATCTCCTCAGGATTAGAGTTATAACAGCTAATTTGGTTATCTCTAAAGGATTATCAGGTATGCCCTTTCAGAATATATAGGACTTTTTGAAAAATTCAAACATCATTTCGTGCATGTCTCTTGTGAGTAGATTGGCGAAATTTTTTTTAATTTTGACCTTTGCCTGCACCTTTTCGGCATTTTGATACACGATGCCTGGACATGAGCTATCTTGAATAGGGTTGCCATTTTCGCAGCAATTTGTTTTTTTAGGCATTTTTGCTTTTTTTCAAAGCCGAAAAAAGCAATTTTCTCAATTTGTTGGGAAAATTTTATAAAAAATAATTATTTTTTGACCAAAAATTTGTCAAAAATCGAAAAATTTTAGCCTAAAATACTTATTTTGACTAAAAATTGTATTTTAGGAGGCGGTACGACATTTGCGGTCCGACATTTGCGGCCTCAACATTTGCGGCTCCGACATTTGCGGCTCAAAAATGAGTTTTTATTATTATTTGTTTAAATAAATTTTTTTTTAAAACTATTTTTAGGCCGCAAATGTCGGGGCGCAAATGTCGGGGCCGCAAATGTTAAGCCGCAAATGTCGGGCCGCAGATGTCGGACCGTAAACGTCGGGCCGCAAATGTCGGGGCCGCAAATGCGAAGCCGCAAATGTCGTACCGCCTTTTAGGATATTTTTTATCCAAAAATTCATTATTTTAGCTCATTTTTAATCATATTTTAGTATTTGTTTTTTTTTTGCTTTTTTCTGAAACCTAATTACTTTTTTTCAAAAATTTTAGATGGTAATCTTGATCTTGGATTATATGAGCTCTCTCTTCCGGAAGAGGACAATGGATGGAAAGAGTTATTCCCTTTACACATTTTTTTCATTTTTTTTCTTTTCTAGACTCATAGAAAAATCTCATTTTGAAAACTAATTAGTCATGACATTAATAATTAATAAATAACACTCTCTACAAAATCACAAATAGCTATCCAATATTTCAAAGCACATTTTTTAAGTCTATTTTTGTTAAAATGTTGGAAAACTTATGTCAATCTTTTTCTAGGTGCCAAAAAGGTCGTCTTTATATTTAGAGAACCTCGAAGTTTTATGTCTAAATTAAACATTAGAAAGTGATGTAAAATAATTAAGTAGTTTTGCAACATTTTTTCGATGGAGGATTTATATTTTTAGTAGGAATGATGATTTTTAGATTATATCATGTTTGAGAATGTGATTTGGATTCCCCTAATGGGCCAAAAAAATTTTTTAAATGAGGTCCCCCTTATGTTTTTTTTTGGAAAAGATGGCCTTTTTGGGGAAGTGCCCCTTTAGCCGATCCCTTTGCATGCCACTGGCATAGGCGTAGCCAGGATTTTGCGACAGAGGGGGCTAATCGGCGACGGGGGGGGGGTTGAACGTGTAAATTTTGCTAAAAAATGCGTTTTTTCCTTAAAAAATCGCGCTTTTCTGTTAAATTTTTAGACGACAGGGGCTAAAGCCCCCCTACCCCCCCCCTTGGCTACGCCTATGGCCATTGGTGTACTCCTTCCACGGCAGTCCAAAATGAAAAAAATGGTGTGTGGACGAGATTTTAAAAACAGTTAACACCACTCGATTCAACTCATCGAGACGAGTAAAATGAGGTATATATTGTTCATAAAAGAAGAAAACTCACATGGTCGAGTGGCTAGTATGACAAATTTGCAGCTTTAATCTCGGGCCGGGATTCAAACCCTCGATCTATATTTTGAATCTTATCACACTAACCACTCAGCCACGAGATTCTATAGCGTCTGTGTACAATATGGTATTAGTTTTACTCTGAGTTGAATGGTATTACTTGTTTTTAAAATTTCGAAATCCCTCCAATTTTTACCGAAAAAACGTCGTGAACAATTTTGAAAGAGGTCCAAAAAGTGATAAAGTTTTATTTTTGAAGGGAATCATAAAAGAGAAATTTTTGAAAAAATATTTTTTTTAGCGCCAATAAAATCTTTGTCCATCAAAAAAACTTTTCAATAAGCAAAATCTTGACATCCTAGGCTAAGCTTTTTATCAGCTTTCTAAGAACCTGTGCTATTTCCCTTT
>JAQGCP010001681.1:0-11840 GCA_034699885.1 Acrobeloides thornei | reverse complement strand
AAGAAGAAAATTTTCACACCAGCAACACCCACTGAAACCGACACTGTTGTTGTGGTTTTGTATGGTTATTCATCCCACCATATTTTCAGACACTGCTATTTTTCTTCTTCTTATTTTTTTTATTGTCTGAGTTTATTGGCGAGATATTTTGAAAGAATTTTGCAAGAAAAATTCAAAATTTGTGAGACTGTGCGAAGAAAAAGTCTTCCATTATGGAAGAGAGGCCCACGACCTCTCAAGGTATGATAAATTTTAAGATATAACGTTTTTCATGGCTAGCTTTACGAAAAATGTAAAACTCAAATTTGAAGAGACCCTGAAATTCAGGCAAATTTTTGTGTATTGACACGAAAATTTGAAATTCGTTAAGAGTTGTAAGAAAAAATTTTCCGTTTAGACTGATTCTTTAAGCCTAAACCTAAGCCTAAGAATAAGCCTAAACCTAAGCCTAGGCCTAAATCTAAGCCTAAACCTAACCTAAGCCTAAATCTAAGCCTAAGCTTAAGCCTAAACCGTGCAAAAATTTTGAGAAATTTTTGAACTTGGTGTCCCTAGGGGGATCGAACCTGTGCCTATAAACTGCAAACATAGTCTAGTGGGGTAAATGATTAGGATCAAAATTCAAATTTTGAGATTTATATGGCAATACGGGTGTCGTTTAAAGGCTCTTGATTATGCTGAACACGATGGTGATGTCCATTTTTGACAAAAATGGAATTTTTCCACAAAAACCAAATTTACAAACCGATCTCGCTATCGTGTTCAGCATAGTCGAAAATCTCTAAACGACATCCATGAACCTTTGATCAAAATTGAGAATTTTCAAATTTTCGTGTCAATACACAAAATACTGCCTGAAAATCAGGGCTTCGTCAAATTTGAATTTTACTATAGATTGATAGATGTCATTTAAAGCAAATCGGCTATACTGATTCCGAATCTGGCATCCATTCTTGAATTTAAAGGACTAGTCCAGTGGGGAAAAAGTTGCAATTTTTGTTGATATTCGGAAAGTTCATGAAAAATAGAGCATTTTTTGTTTCTACGACCACCTCTAAATCTTTGTAGTTTTCGAGATAATTGCGCTTGAAATTTAAATTTGTATACATGTTTTCGTTGTGATACACAAACTTTTTTGTTTGTTTCAAACAAATCTGTGTATTACAACGAAGAGCTTGTAACAAATTCAAAATTTCAAACGTAATTATCTCGAAAACTACAACGATTCAGAACATGCCGTAAAAACAAAACATGCTCCATTTTTCATCAACTTTCCGAATATCAACAAAAATTGCAATTTTTCCCCCCACTAGACTGGTCCTTTAAAGCAAACCGACAATTTTTCATTTTTAGGAGGCTCCACACATGCCCTCCAATGTCTCCCATCAACTTCAACCGAAACCAATCATCGCTCTAGCCCGTTGACCACAGTTATGAGCTCAAATTCAACAACCCCAGCTCATAAACTATCCTCCGCTGCTTCGCCAACTGGCTCAGCCACTTCGAATATTACATCTTCTTCTATAGCAGCTCCATCTATATCCAACCACATACCTCCACCCTTGGATAGAGAAAGAATGGTTGGCACTCCATCTTCTTCGGGAGCACCATCACCGAGTTTGACGCCGACTTCGAGCCGAAGTGCTTTTAGTAGTATTAAGTCTGGGTTTCGGTTTTCAAAAAGTAGGTTTAAGACAAAAAATTTTTTGAAAACAAAATTTAGGTACCCCCACGCCAGCTCTTAGTAGAGCGAAAATATTATCTTCACTATATGCAAATGTTCCTAATAAGCATAAATTAATACATGTTCATACGTTGACGTCTGAAAATTTACCTATTGCTGTTGAGGTATAATTTTTGTTGATGAAAGCTTAGGATAAAACTTAGGCTTAGGCCAAGGCTTAGGCTTGGGCTTAGTCTTAAGCCTAAGCCTAGGCTTAAAAGATCAGTCTAATCAAAAAAATTTTTTGGACAACTCTATCTTTTCCATTCCTCCTATAATCTCAAATTTTAGTCAAAATGTCAAGTCTGGGACATATTTCATTGTTGCTGTGTCCACTTATCTATTGAAGACGACCGATTTTTTGGCCTATCTATAAGGTCGCCCAGTGAAGGTATTGGTGGTGACAAGCCTCGACATGAATATTTTTTCCTACAATTTGATCAGAAAATCTCCAAATACCTCCCGAAACAAAGCAGGTTTAGTAAGGTAGGTTAATACAAATGACTCCTACACAAAAAATGAAAATGGATGCCAGATACGGATTCATCATGATTGAAAACATTTAAACGACATATGGAAACCCATGGCAGAATTTTCGTTTTAATAAACCCTGATTTTCAGGCGAAATATGTGTATTAACACAAAAAATTGAAAATTGTCAATTTTGATCAAAAACATAGGTTCATGGATGTCTTTTAAAGGTTTTCGATGGTGATGTCCATTTTTGAATTTGAACCTTGTGTGAAATTTTTCAAAAAATTTTTTTTCCTTAAATTTCTAGGGTATCATATTTTTGCTTTTATACAAAATCAAGATCAAAAATGTTTTCTTCCTCACTCTTCTCATATAACTTCTATTAATCGTCTAATTTTTCACACATTCTTTAGCAAATTTTTCTTCACCTTTTATTTTGTCGTCACACATTAATTTTGATTGATTGAAAATTATCGTCTCTTTCAATCAGGTGCTGATTTTTCGGACGGTCCGTCCGACTTCTCCTTTTTTTTCTTCATTCATAGGCCACGATCGTTGGTTATAAGTGAAATTCCTTCTAAGGACGTTTTAGAGAGAAAGAACATATAGACTAAATTTGTGAACAGTGTATGGAAGGATGGAAATTTTGAGAGTAAAAATATGAATTTTCGTCTAGAAATTTCAAATTCAAAAATATGCCTTAACGGATAGCTGACTCAAAAAGATTTTAAGCTAAAAAATTGATTTTGAGCATTGAAGATATTTTGATCTAAGTGATCAAGAGGGGATCGAACCCAGGCCCTACAAACTATGCCCATAGTCTAGTGGCTAACGTGCTCGGCATCACTCATAGAGCGCGGATTCGAGTCGATTAGAGAAATTTTTTAAATTTTGACCCTTGCCTCCACCTTTTCGGCAGTTTGAATTTGCTTTAAACGACACCCATATTGCTATATAGATCCAATTTTCCAATTTTGTTCTTAACCATTTACCCACTAGACTATGGATACAGTTTATAGACTCAGGTTCAATCCCCATTGAGTCAATTTTTTCAAACATAACTCAAAATTTTTGCATTTATGTAATTCTTTATGCTGAACAAGATTTCAATCTTTGACTTTTTTAATACATGATATCATACTCTGATTTTACGAACCAACCAATCACTTTTATGACTATCCTCTTTTGGCTTCTTTGTTTCCATTTTAAGCAATGTCTAAGATTTGATACAAATAGTCTCATAATATATTACAATACCCAACATACATACCGTCTAGAGAGCATACAATTTTTGTATGGAAAGGAATTTCCGTCGCAGAGAAAAAGAGAGCCAATCAAGCCATAAAAGATGCACACCTTTTACGACGACTTAAGAAATTCCTGAGAGCCGGAGAAAGGAATTTTTTTGCGAGCAAGCGAGCCGGTGTGCTGTCAAGGTTGTGTGGCGCTAGACGGAAAAGATAGAGAAGTGAGATTACATTTATAGATAGTAGCATGCGCGCACGCGGCATAATAAAATTTTCTGTCAACGCATATTTGTGGATGCGCAAACATCTTCTTCTTCTCTCATTACAAATAAAAATCTTCTTGTTGTCTTCATGGATGACTGCCAAAAGGAATTTTTATGAGGGATGAACGAACTTACAATAGATGTAAGAAAAAAGAGATACAAATGAAGTCTTCCATAAAAATAAATTTCACAAACAATTTTAAATTCAACAAAGGACCTCAGATTCAGCATAGTCGAAAACCTTTAAACGACATATAGAACCCTTGGAACATTGTAAAAGAAAGTTCGGAGCTATTGTGGATCAGGGGGTCACCCCAAGGTCAAAAATCGAAAAAAAATTTCCTAAAATTGTTTAAAAATGACATATTTAGGGATAATTTTATGTGAAAAATCGATTGCGTGCATTCCCGAAGCGTGAAAACCTTTGTTTGACCCTTAAACAATTGAAAAATACGTATTTTTACCCATATTTTCACATTTATTGACTTTAAACTTAATATTTTTTCGAATTTTTTGCTGATTTTTAAGGGTCTAATAAAGGTTTTCACGCTTTGGGAATGCGCGCAATCGATTTTTTGCATAAAATTACCCTTAAATATGTTATTTAGAAAATTTTTTCCGATTTTTGACCCTGGGTGACCCTTATCCACAATAGCTCCGAAGTTTCATCAAAAAAATTCATTTTTACCGAAATCCGCCCACCAACGAGTCTAAGCTTTTCAAGAATTCCAAAATTCTTTCAAAATTTTGTTCAGCATGAAAAATTACACAAATGCAAAAATTTTGAGCTATTTTTGAAAAAATTGACCCATAGGGTATCGAACCCGGTCCTATAAACTGTATCCATAGCCTAGTGGGTAAATCACTAGGGTCAAAAAACAAAACTTAAAATTTATATAGCACTATGGGTATTGTCTAAAGGTTTTCGACTATGCTGAATTCGATTTTGATTCTACTTTTAATTTGGACCTCTGCCAATAATTTTTGAAATTTCAAAAGTTGCAATTTTTGTTTAAAAAATTCCCAAAAATAATAAAGTTTCCTATTTTATCTTTTCCATTAATGCAATTGTTGATGTTTCTTTTTCTGAGCTTCCGTTCTCATTCGACAAAAACATTTGTGACACATTCCAATTGGATCACGAGAGAAAATTTTTTGCGATTCCCAACCGGAAAATGTCTGTGATTTTCCCCAATTTTACTCATAAAGAAAAATCATTAAAATAACGAGGAAAATGTAGAAGCTTTTTGGCACTCTTTTACATTATGACTCACCTCTAAAAATTACATTATTTTTACTCTTTTGAAACATCATTCTTCGGTTGGTACCATATCTCTTCATGTTTTTCATCTTGAACTTCTGCCGCTAAGATTTAACGTGGCACCTGTTTCTGGATCTACGAAAATCTCCGAATGTTTTACAACATGGTGTGTGTAGCCTTCTGGAAGTTCACTGATTCGTCGATATGCAGTCCATCCGTCCGAGATTATGGTCGTACCAGGCAAAAGATGCTTTTGAATGATGGGCAAAAGTGTCTCAACCGTTCTATCGGGAACTGAAATCATAAAGCATTTGTTGGTATTCAGTTCAATGCCGCCAAAAATCCACCGCGCATCAACTATGTGGCCTAAAAATTCACATTTACACAAGAAAAAAACTTACCGACATTATATTTACGTAGAATGCAGAAGATTGAGTTCAGTAAGCAGCTCAAAAAATTCTTCATCTGGCTTGCCTAACAATTTGAGTAAATTTTCCACTTCTTCTACTACTTCTTCCATTTGGGGTCATCCTGATATTACGTAATCATGTGGGAGGGGGGTCGGCCCTCCTCATAAAAATTGATTACGTTAGTGCATTTTTGATAATTACTTTGGGGGAGGGGAAGGGGTAAACCACCCAAAAGTTGATTACGTAATATCTGGATGACCCCTTTCTTCTTCTTCATTTATTCTCCCTCTTCTACTACTTCCTTGTCTTCTACTTCTTCCATTTCTTCTTCTACTACTTCTTCTAATACTTCTAATACTTTTTAAATGTCTTCTTTCATTTATTCTTCTTCAAAATGCTTAAAAAAGTATTAAAAAATTATGAGATAAAAAATTGTTGATACCCTTAAAATCGGAAAAAAATCAGAAAATCTGTGACCCTCAAAAATCTAAATTTTTATTAAAAAATCAATTTTTAGTCCACTAGCGTCGACAAACACCGTCCAGCATTGGTGCTATATCTACGGGTACGGGTCTACATCGAACGCATCGATATGATACAGTATGTGAAATTGTTTTTTAATTTTAAAAATCAAAAAAATTTTAAGGTGCAATTCAGCTCTACATCACTATTACAAACAACTCCGAGAAAACCTCCTCGATCACTGGTCCGGGTCGAATAGTGTTAGTGAAGAGCGATGTTGGGAACTTGCAGAGTTGGCCTTGCAAGTAAGTGAATATCATAGAAATATGAGGGGTGGACGTCGTTCCCCCTGATACAGCTATACATAAAAATGTAAATTTTTTAGGCCGATAAAAATGAAGAAACCGACGAGGCATCGTATTATTTTCGAGCCGAATTATATTTTCCACTATGGGTTATCAATCAACGGGGTCTTGATTATTTAAGAAAAAATATGCCAAAAGTGCTCAATAGTGATAATAATAGGCTGACTCAACACGAAGCAAAAGTTCATTTTTGCCAAGAGGCATCGAGGTATGAGAAGTGACATATTTTTCTTATACCCCTCCCCTGATTTGGTACATCGTCTCTTTGAAATTTCGAGCCTTTATGTTTTATTGTCAGTTTTTCTCTTAGGCTGTTCAAATATTCATTGTGTCAACTTTCCCCTCGAAGACAAAAAATGTATATGTATGTAAAAATTCCTTTTTTAGGAGCCCTTTTGCTCTAAATTGCCACTTATATGGCTTAAGAAGACATAAAGCCGACGTTATAGACAATGCTCTAATTGGAATTACTGATAAGTAAGGCTTAAATTTTTGTACTGCCATACAAAATTACCCCCCCCCCAATTTCAAAATCAAAAATAAATACCACCATCGTGTTCAGCATAGTCGATTTGTTTGAAATGACAACCATAACCATATGGTAAAAAAAATTTTGAAAAAATCCTGATATTCAGGCAAAATTGCATATTGACACGAAAACTTGAAAGCTATTCCCATCAATTTTTCATTTTTAGAGGCATTGATATGTGGGACGTGGGTCAAGATGGAGAAAGAATACCCTTAAGAAACCTAGCATGGAATCGTATGGCTAGACTATCATTCGACAAAAAGAGATTGTCTATTGGAGGATTGGACGGCTCAAAAATTTCTCTATATGCACAAACGGATGAAAAATCAAGATACCTATTGAATTTTTGCAAGGAAGTGCATCAACAGCTTTTGCAGATAAATTTGCATTTTGCTATGACGCGGCCACCTAGTACAAGAAGTGAGTAAAAAATGGGGTCTGAGAGGGCTAAGATACCCACCGAGACTTATTGCTTCAGCTAATAGATCATCCGTATGGTACATCTCGCGATTGTCCTCTAACATTATGGCAAAACATATTCATCCCAGAGGCATGATACCAAGAAAGAGCGATGTCCTAGGGCCATGACTCAAAAATTTTCACACCCTATTCCTAATCACAACCAAATTTCAATTTTAGCTCTCCCGCCAGGATGGGGTAACGAAATTTCGGTGGACGGCATGGGTCGTCTGAGATGCCCGATCAAAAATTTCGAGCAGAATTCTATCGATTCTTCAAATTTTTCAACCACATCTGGCATGATTTCTGACCGACCCCCTATAGATATGGAGAAAGCATCGACTGGAACAGGAAGAGATTCGGTTCAAATCCCAGGATCTAAAGCTACCTCAACTGTGTCCATCCCAGCTAGTATGACGAGTAAGACCTCAACTCCGAAGCAGTCGATCTCCGGACAAGTTCAGATTCCTTCGAAAATTGATACAAAGTAAGAAATGACAAGAAAATTCGGTCTCCCAAAAAAGGGCGATCCTCATATCACTATATACCATAGCCTAACCTATTTAGGAAAAAAGCCACCATCAAACAAGAACCTAGCCCTAATAATGGTGAACCAAGTGTAACAACAACAGAAATCACCAGGATGCTTGAAAATGCCAGATCTCCTCCAAAAGTCCCACTTGGACGCTTGGGCACCAGTGAAGTCGGACCCGAGCCAGAATACGAACCAGCCGAGCCGCGACGAACCCCTCCAGTTTCAACCATCGAAGACATGAGCACAATCCGGCCTAGCCCAATCCAACCACCAGTGGTGTCAACACCATCAAGAGCGCCACCGATTTTGAAGCCTTATGATACAGTCATGCCGGTTCCGATGAATGGATCGTATGGAGCATCGACTTCACAAGTGAGTACAATACACAAATATCAACACGAAAACCTGATTTTAGAATACTGCTGCTCTCAAACGAGCCCATTTTGGACCCTCAAAAACCTTTGATGAAAATCCAACACTTCCATCCATAGCAGAAAGTCCATATTCTTCCGTGTTGGTCCCTGGTGGAGCTTCAAGATCCCTACACGACTTGCGGACAATAAATGCCATCAAACAACCACCTAACTATGATGCATCGATGCAAAACCTCCGAAATGCCTACTACCCTCATCCACAGCTCTATAACCCTCAGATGTTACAACCTCCTCCGGGAGCGCATGGAAGACAACAAAGGTGGCAGACGTATACTGGGGATGATCAACTAGAAGAGTGGATAAGAAAGGTGAAGATGGAGCAAGAATTGCAAGATAGGCAGAATTTCCCACCACATCAGTATCCGCATATGTATCCTCCGCATCATTTGACAAAGTCGGAGCCGAGATTGGATCAGACTACGGTAAGAGAAATTTAGACTATATAGAGATAGATAAAGTTATAATTTCAAAATTTTAGCAAATAGAGATGCACCGGTATCTAGAAGAAATGATGAGACAACAAGAAATGGCAAAAGCCCAGGAACAACATCCCAAGACAAAAAGACGGTATGCTAGCCGATCCCCAGCCAGAGGAAAGATAAACAGGGTCACGAGCATGCCATCACACACGGCTTTATTGGCGAACGAGCTGAATGCAAAATACCATGAAGAAGCCCAAGCCCAAGCTCAACCAACTGCTTACCGCAACGCCAATGCCCTAGCCTATGCTGCCTCAATGCCACAACAACCTCGTCCTATGGTAAACATCCAACCAGCAGTACCGACTACCATCCCATCAAACGTCTCCATGGTACAAAAAGAACCACCAAGCTATCAAGAAACCATTGTTCGCCTTGCCGAAGCGCAAGCTCAACAACAACCTCTACCAAAACCAGCAACCCCGCCAAATGGAATGAACCCCATGGTCAGTGTAAATCCTACGCAGCAGAAGAATAACATTGGTAAAAGGGCCAGTTTGGATCCAGTGTCGATGAAAGAGGATATTGCAAACTATCCCATGATGTCTCAACTTTTGCCTGAGCTACTGAACGGTTTTCCGTCATCGTCTTCATCGGACGAAACAGTTGGTGCGCCAGTAATCCCACCGACGGATTATGAATCACCACAATATGACACGCCGCCAGAAGATATTCAGGAAAATGGGACACTGCCGAATGATGCGCAGTTGCAAAATTGGATTAATATGCAGGTAGTGTATACAGAAATTTTGCATTATGCGCAGTTTCGGGAAATGGCTATGAAAAGAAGCCAGGTTAAATAAAGAAAAGAATAGAGCAGAGA
The DNA here is from genome assembly GCA_034699885.1 of Acrobeloides thornei. Lineage (NCBI taxonomy): Eukaryota > Metazoa > Nematoda > Chromadorea > Rhabditida > Cephalobidae > Acrobeloides > Acrobeloides thornei. The sequence continues at coordinate 2,376 of JAQGCP010001681.1, read as the reverse complement.
TTAGGGTGCGCGTACACGTACACGGGGTAGTAAAATTTTACAGAGGTAGCGCCTGGGTGGGAAGAAGGTAAATCTGAAGGAGGGGGATTTGGAAAGAGTAGCACATGAAGCGGGGGAGGGTGGGTAGTGCCGCGCCATTAAAGACAATAAGGGGAGGTAAATTTAACCAGGGGTAGCGCCTAGTGGAGAGAAGAGATAGCGCCTGAAGGAGTGGAATTTGAGAAGAGTAGAGCATGGAGCGGGTGTTAATCTCGGGCAAAAATCAAGAGGGCAATAATTAAAAAATCGACTAGACACAAAATCATTAGCTGTATTTTTCCGTATTTTCATGCAAATACCAAAAATGTTGCCGGCATTATTGGTATCGACATAAAAATTTTCCATTTTTAGCAACAACAACGACAAGTGCCTCAATATTTTCCTCAAGCCTATTCAATGGATTTTGTCCATCGCTATGGACCTCCACCTCAACCTATGCGAACTATGGCCAGTGCTAGCCCACCATCTCCTCCATTTTATTACCAAAATACCCCGATGGCTGGATTTATGCCAAATACTGGTAGTCCTAATAGAGGAGAGTATATTTTCCAACACAACTTGGCTGCCACAGGGCCTTATGCGCAGTATACCCTGAATAATCTACAAACTCCACCAAATATTAGTCGAGCTCACCAGTTAAGTATGGAATCTAGACCTAGGTAAACTCTAGCTTAATAATTGTTTGGTTAAAAAAATTTTTAGTTTATTTAATCAAATCCCACAAAATCAAGGAATGATTATGCAGCAGCAACCACCCCAGCAAACCCTTGGTGTTCAATTGCCTCCGCCACCACCTTACCCCCAAGGTTCTCCAGCAAGAAAAGTATTTGTATAAGACATTTTTTACCATTTTGTAATTTTTACGCCTTAATAATGCAAACTTTTGCCTATCAATCAAAAATTTTACACCTCATTTATCAAAAATTGACAAATTGGGGCGTATTTTTTCACATTTTAAAAGACTTTGTTTACTTGCCATCGCACTTCCATGTGGTTTTTTATTGGCCATTTTGATAGATTATATCGCTCAATGTTTTATTTTCATCCCAATCTTTTTACGCAGCAATGTGTACAATGAATTTGAAGGGGATTTTTATTTTGTTATCAGATGATGACTTTTAGAGTTAAGAACTTGAATTTTTTTAAAATTGGTAAAAAGCTAAACTAGTCCAAGATTACAAAAAAATAAAAACCTCCTAATAATTTTATATTTTTCCTAGGGTGCTCATTGTTCACTTGCCATAAATATTTTTTAATATTATCTTTCTATTTTTGAGCAGAATTCTACCACTATAATAAACGGTTTCTTTCATTATATTTTTTTAGTGGACACCTCCTACTAGTGTTATACGTATTTCTCTAACTAGTATTATTGGTGTAAATAAATTTTATTTAATTAAAAATCTCTGTCTGTTAATTTTTTACTAGTACAAAATAAAAATTTAGAAACAAGTAGATTTATCACAAAAATTAATACATAGTATTTATACTACAGATCAATATGCTCATTTTTCATAGCTGTGCGTTTCCGCAAACAATAATTCAAGCGTTCAGTATCGTGGAGCGGCACTTTTCTGGGGTTTCCTGGCATCACTTCGATTCCTCCAATTACAGGGGGTGCAAAAGTCCTGGCATGATGCGACAAAAAATCCTATTATAGAGTGCACTAGATTCATCAATGGGCATTTCACGATGACGCTAGGACAATTGCAATTTGCATCGAAAACTGCTCGATTTACTGATACGAAACTGATCATCATACCAGGACTTTTGCACCCTATGCCAGGACTTTTACCACCTTACATCAGGACTTTTGCACCCCCTGTATTTCTGCTCTTTGTCAGCTTCCCGCTTTTTTTATAATAAAAACGACGGTTTTTCTGCATAGCTTCGGCCTTCTTTTGAAGCATGACTGTTTTCCTTTTCACATCAGAAAACTAAAATTACGGTGACTATGATCTAAAACTATGTGTCATATAATGAAAAACTAACCTTGGTTTCATATTTCCTAATATGAGGCAAAAAGGAAAATATTATATCTACCTTATTTGATTCCAAAAATTTTTAGACGAACTATAACTCGAAAACAGTATTCAAATCAAACACAAGCAAAAAAAATACAAATTAGTTTTTATATGGCTCATAAATTTAGAGTGTGCCTTTTCCAAAAAAAGTGTAGATTTTTCTAAAATCGATAGATTTTATCATTTGTATACGACGAAGAGGAATTATCGGAATCAAAAAAGGACCCGAAGGTATAAAAAAAAAGCAAAAGGACAAGTGATAAGTCATAATACTCCTGAGAGATGTTGTATAAGTTCAAATAAATCCGAAAAA
>JAQGCP010001680.1:0-11841 GCA_034699885.1 Acrobeloides thornei | reverse complement strand
ACTCCAAATGCATTATCGAATATTATCAAAGAATGTTTGGAATATGATCCCCAAAAAAGACTCGGGTTTGAAGAAGTCAATCAAAAACTACCGAATCTCCAGCGTGAAATGATGGATTTAAAAGAAGAACAATGGCAACAAATAAGTCAAAATGACGTTGAAATGAACAATGTTGATGTTAAGGCGGAAATTAAAGCGTCATATTACGCTACAAAACTTGAAGAATAGTTTTTTTGCTTTTTTATTTTATAAACATCTCCCTTATGCTAATAAATTTCATAATTTTATTAAATAAACAGTAAACGTTTATTGCGAAGTGTCTTCATATTTGCTTTCTTCAACTCGTTTTCCTGAGCTCTCCGCTTTCGAATCCTTTCTGATAGGCTCGAAACAAACTTGTAAAGCCGAGCTTTCTAGAGAACCGGCTACTTCGGACCTTGTGCCCCCTATAAGCTGGGTTGGAAGAACTTCAGGGAAGGAATCGGTGTATTGAAGCAAAAATTAAACATTTTCTGATTTTTATAAGAAAACCGTCGATTCTTGGGTTTTTCTAGGCGGGAAATCGATTGTGCGCACTCCCGAACCTTGAAAACGCTTCCTTAACCCTGATTCAGGGAAGGGATTGAAGCGTAAATCTGAAAGTGCGATGTTTTGGTTTTTTCCTTGAATTAGATTCCACACATTCCCGAAGCATAAAAACGTACTAATGACCCGGTTCGGGTATCCGAGTCTCTCGATAAATCCAAGAATCGACGGTTTTCTCATAAAAATCCGAAAATATTTGATTTTCGCTTCAATACACCAATTCCTTCCCTGAATCAAGATTAAAAAAGCGTTTTCAAGGTTCGAAAGTTGACGCAATCGATTCCTCGCATAAAATTACCCCTAAAGGGTCACTTGTTAAAAAAATTTTTTAAATTTTTCTACTCAACCCTACTTTGGACCCCAAGTGACCTCAAACCGCATCCCCCTGTAAGAAAATTTAAAAAAAATTTCGAGTAAAAACTATATAAAATGAAAAAATTACTCCATTTTTCGACAAAGGGTAAAAAATGTTCAGAAGTCGAATTTTTCAAATTCAATTTTTGTACAAATTTTGCAGAATTGAGTTCTGAGGGGCAGTAAAGTGTTTCGGGGGGGGGGGGTTTGAACCCCTGAATCGATTCCCGGTGTTATTTTGTATTGAAAAGTTCAGGCAGGAGTTATATTGGCAATTAATTTTATATGAATTTTTTGAATTCACTCTATTTTTCAATAAAATTTCAGGTTGAATTCACCACTCGTGGTCGAAAAAAATAGGGCAGGAAAAAAGTTAGCCCGTACAGATGCATAATCATTTCCCATTTAAAGAAACTAATAATTTATTAATGAAAATTGCAATTAAAGCTCTCTTGTTCATCACATTCGATATAGGGCGCTCCTTTACCCATATCATAATTGTAATACCAGATCTAAATAAATTATTAATGCCAGTGAGAAATACAATGAGGAAAATTTGGCAAGAATCTGATAATCGAAGCCAGGCACAATCTTTTACTCATGCCCAAGCAAGAATAAAAGTTGAGACCGAACCTGATAAGGAATGCTCAACATAGGAAACGCGGATCTTGACAAGAGGCCTAGTGGGTTTGAAAGCACTCGGCCTGAAAACAATTATGGCATATGCTTCGGATCCGAACCAAAATAAAAATTTTTGGCTTAAAATCTCAAAAATAGGCCTAGAAAATAGGGGTTAGGTCAAAGTTTTTTATTTTTTCAAAAAATACCGCCTACTCATAGATATTTTGCAGACAAATGGGAACAGCAAAATCCGGCGAAATTCTCAAAAGAGGTTCATATTTTTGTCACTTTTCTTGAATATCTGCTTGCATCGATTCAAGAGTTCTGGATAAGTCTGAAGACTCCATCTGCTTTGAAATCTTAGCATCCTTGGAAGTGTAGCAGTATAAACAGAATTTCTTATAGAGCCAAAGGTATGGGAGACCAAAAACGCTGGCCAAAAATTTCATGTCTCCAATAACTGCTTGTTACTCTTACGAGGGGTATATTCCCTAAAAATGTTTCATAATGAAAATCGTCAAAATCACTGCCAGGAAAATTTTTCCTGACAGTTTTTCGACTTTAATCAACAGCAACCTTTTGTTTTAACAGGTTTCATAGAAACATGGATATTCATGGATTAAAAATACGACTAATATGATTAAAAGTACATATGGAAAGCACATGTTCAAGTTCATCATCTGTGCATTATTTTTGTACATAAAATGTGTCGGATGTTCATAATACAAGATACAAATGTGTTTTGTATATAATTTTGTACATAATCACAAACTTCGAATTTATTTTTGTGTTATAGAATTAAGTTTAGATGTACTTTAAAATCATAGTGGCCAAAAATCTGGGAAATGTCTTTTCTGATGGTTTGGTTTTTTTATATTAAATAATCGAATGGCATACATTAGCAAACATCCTTTCAAAATCTGAAAATAATGCTCAGAAAGCTCCAAAATCGTCCAAATCGATGTTTGATGAACCTTTAATTGTATGGGAGATCAAAAACGCTGACCAAAAATTTCATGTCACCAACAACTGTTACTCTTACGAGGATTATATTCCCTAAAAATACTTCATAATGAAAATCGTCTAAATCACTGCCAGGGAAATTTTTTGATGCATCGGCAATGTGCACAATCGATTCTCCGCTTAAAAAAACCCCTAGAAAGCCGGTCCTCCGGCGAAAAATCGAATTTAAGTCATTTTTGCTTCAATACACCCACCCCATTCCCTGAATCAGGTGGCTGCGCTCGGGGCACCCTAGGGTAGCTACGGACAATTCATAGTCAGGAAGGCTGGAGGCTAGGGTCTTAAGCCACTCGAATCTAAAATTTAAAAAATAAATTTTTAAAGTGTTTCTAAATTTTTAAGCGTTACCCAACCATTTTAAGGAGAATTTTGAATTATTTTTTCTCAAAATAGAATTATTCTAAATTTTTGAGGACATTCAAACTTTCGTTTTTAACGCATTTTTGAAAGCCATGATTTTTAGCAATGCAAAGTTATCAAATGAAGTCCCAAACATTAAAACACAAATCGAAAATAGATCACATGCTCGCTACACATGATCTGTTTCAATTGTGTTGGATTAGGCTCGATAGAAAAGTACACGATTTCAATGCAAGACGATGTGCATATAAGGGTCGGAAATTTTAAAATATTCACATTTGATTAGACTCGATTTAAGTAATCGGTCTAGAAGGGCTTCTAGCTTAACTGGTTTCGCTTCAATTCTCTATTGAATACTTCTTTTAGGCTGATTTAGAGACCAAGTATATGGAATTGGTGATTTTTATCTAGCCCGGTGTCTCCCTTGAATGCTTAGAGTACCCTTCAACTTCTGGGGGCATAGGCGTAGCTAGGTCAGGATTTCGGGGAGTTCATCTGATTTCGGGGTCTATTTTGAGAAATTTTACCAGTTTTTTATAAAGTAACCCATTTTCGATCGCTTACAAGTAGTATGGCATTTGTTCGATTTTAGGCGAGAATATATTTTATAAAAATTCATAATTTTATGCAAATGTGGCGCCCTGAAATATTGGGGATATGGGGGGGGGGGGGGTATGCGAATTAGTCTAGTATATCCTTGATAGCGACAAAGGTGCGTACGATGTCTGAATAATGCTTACCTTATAACTGCTGCCGACCTAAATTACGATGAGCTGTGCACGGAATAACTATATCATGCGGTACTTATAATAATGATAATATTTATTAAGGGGTTACATGGGGAGGGGAATACGGACAGAAAGAACAAAAGTAAATCTATTCGTGCTCCTCACATGGCTATACACCAAAAAACACTCAACACACACACGTATTGAATCTTTATCAAAAAAACGTGATAAATGTAAAAATGAAGCACAATTTTCTTCCGAGTCCATATAAAATTTGTTGGACTCTAACATATATTTTTTCTTTTATAAAAGTACACAATTTCTCTGTAAAAATAGTTTTTGTTACCAAAAGTTTATAGTTTCTCCCATGTGGTCAGCTTTAATTTTACTCATTCTATCTATTTCTCCGACATTTTCCATCATCTCGATCGATGATTTCGGCGCTGTACCTAATGATAATAGCACCAACGTTGCACTAAATAACAGAAATGCTATTATAAATGCGCTAAAGGCTGCTAATGCTAGTCAAGCTCAAGAAAATCGGACGGTTCTTTTACCAGCCGGGAATACTTATTACTTTTTTAACGTCAGTATAGCAAATTTGTATAATGTTACATTGAGAATCGATGGGACGTATGCGGTTTCTAATGATATCGGGATGTGGATCCAGATTTTGAATCAAACAGGGACGTTGCAGAATTTTCCAAGTGATCATCCGGCTTGCTTGCTTATCACGGTGAGTTTTTGGTGAATTGAGGGCGGAAGCTTAGGGTGAGGCTTACGCTGAGGCTTCGGCTTAGGCTTAGATTTAGGCTTAGGCATAGGCTTCGGCTTAGGTTTCGGCTTAGGCTTCGTCTTAGGCTTAGACTTAGACACCTGCTTATTTACCAAAATTTTAGGACTCGATCGACTTTGAACTAACCGGCAACGGCATACTTGACGGCCAAGGACATGATTGGTGGTACGACTTCTTCAACCATGTTCCATCCCGAGATTTTCGCCCATACCTCTTCCGTATGATCCACTCAAAAGACACCGAAATCCACAACATACATTTCAAAAATTCGCCATTTTGGACCATGGACTTTATTGATATGCTCAACATGCACATGCACGATTTTGATATATATGTGGATTTTTCGGCGCAACAAGCTCTTGCTAACAAAAGTGTCTGGAATTGGAGTGGGGATTTTCCGGCGAACACCGATGGTATGGATTTGAGAGGAAAGAATATTTTGGTGGAAAATGCTGTGATCGAAGTGGGAGATGATGGTATAGCAATAAAGCCATCAAATGGATGGGGTAAATATACAAATTGTAGTCAAGATATGTTGATCAGGAACATCACGGTAAGTCGATCTAAACTAGTTTTCCCTCTTTTTTACTTTTCGACCCACTCCATTCCTTTTACTCCCTCCCCTCCCCTCACTCGCTTCTACCGTAAACCATCACAAAAGTGCCCTGAAATTGATTTTTAGACCGTTTTTACAGAAGGCATGGCTATAGGATCAATTGGTCCAGACCCAAAAGTTAATTGTATCCGAAACATAACTTTTGAAAATATTCACCATACTTATGGCCCATTTCGAGGGATTAATGTCAAAACCAACAATATTGGGACTGGAAGTGGAATTGTTGATAATATAGTTGTTAGGTAAGATATTAAAGTCAATGGTAAGCCTAAGCCTAACAAGGAAGGCACTCAAGTGCCACCAAAATTTTTTATTTAAACTTATCTAATTTTGGATTTGCATGATTAGGATGTTTGTACATGCAATAATTTTCATCCCGTCGTAAAAATCCGAAAATGTTTGATTTTCGCTTCAATACACCCTCCATCTTCCCTGAATCAGGGTCAAGGAAGCATTTTAACGTTTCGGGAGTGCGCGCAATCGATTTTTCGCATTTTTTTACCTCTAGAACCGCCATTTCAAAAAAATTTTTTTGGGTCGAGACCCCCGTTAAAGCCTAGCCTAACTCTAAACTCGAACCCAGCCCTCTTTTTCTTTAGAAACATAACCGGATGCAATGCAATGAGCATCTTCATATACTTTGGTCCCATGAGCCAAGGCCCGAATGCAAATGGATCTTGTTGTGATAACATGTGGCCAAGATATCCTAACACAACATGCAACACCAACCCCCTTGTTAGCATCTCAAATGTCTTAATCGAAAATAGCAATTGCCAAAATTGTCACGCTTGGTTACCGGGCCTAATCTGGTGTGACCTAACTAATCCTTGCAAGAATTTGACGTTTGTTAATGTGCAAACTCAAGGCCCATTTTCGATGTCGAATGACTTTGGTGTCAAAATGCTCAAGGGACTCAACAGAATACGAATCTAGTGAATAGTTCTTGTTTGACAGTGGTTGGCGATCAAGGAACAACGCCAACAACACCAACACAGCCAAGTAAGCCTAGACTATTATATCAAAATTGTCTACCTAATTTAGGTGTAAAGATCTGTCCTTCTGGTTGGTACAACTCAACAACTAATCCAAACAAGTGCATTCATTTTAGTTCTCAAGTACGTGTAATCACGGAGGGATATGCTGAATGCTACGTTATGGATTCAAGATCAACGTTGTTGGGCATTGATAGCGCTTTTGAAAATAATGAAATCAATCGTATGGTTTTATACATTTTGAACAAAAATATTAGTCATACACTAATAAGGCTAATTTCCTTTTATATTAGACCTCAAAAATTTTTGGAAGGATTAGGGATAGGGGGTAGAAAATGTCCTAAATTATTGCTCTACTACGGCCACTTTTGATCGATTTTTTTCGAAGTTTCAAGATATTGTCTCTTAAGATTGAGCTAATTATAAGTGGTAAAAACGTTGATGTCATTGCTTGTTTGCGAATAAAAAAAGTGGTTCCAAGAAATATGTACAAACTGAAGTGATTATTTGTGATCTTAAAAATCTTTATTATTTACATTACAAAAGCTTAAGCTATGAACTGAAAAACTGTTGTTTAACATAAAACAGTCTTCTATTATTTCTAGGCCATGAGCGAAGTAAAATATTTAAACGTTATTTGCGCCAATAAAATTTTCATCCTGAATAATAAGAAGCTGATTGAAAAAACAATTGAATGTCTTATTGCAGGTAAACGATTTTAAATTTTAATTCCACAACTAACTTTTAAGAAATCGAAAATAGCATTTCCAATGAAAGTCTGGTAGTCAAATCGTAAGATAAAAATTCATTATAGGGAATTTGTAAAAAAATTTTTTAGCACATATACTCTAGGACATTTTGACCTAGAAGATCTGGCTTTCAACTTTTCTCGACTACTCAAAGTAGCCTTAAAAGTACTACAAACACATTATTTAAATGACATATATTTCAATATGCTGTTTTTGTTACAAAAAGTAGCAGAGTTAGATAATATTCTACCAACAGATTATAAGCTACAACTTGGTTTATATGAAAATTTTAAGGTTATTGGTGAAACATTTTAAAAAACATAGACAACTTTAGATTTTGATAGATTTTATCGAATATCTAAGCGTAAAAAGTCCATTTTTAAAGTCCTTATCCAACTATTCTGATACATCTTTGATATATGCGTTTCAGCTTATATTGACTATCACATATAGTAATTAAAATAAATAATATTTTAAAAGAGCTTTTAGATAATTCAATATCTTACAAACAAATTGTTGAAAAACGTAAGCTTACTAAATATAATGTTGCATCCGATCCAGAATTTTATTTGAATCCGATTCAGACATCCGATCCAGAATCAGAGACTAAATTCCAGCTCGGACATCAGATCCAGAACTGAATTTAGATCGGACATGCGATCCGGAACCGACGATCAAATCGCTTTTTTAGGCTTAGGCCTTATGTTTAGGCCTAGGCTTAGGTCTAAACCCTCTCCCCTTTATCTTTTAAATTTTTTAATAAGAGACCCTTTAGGGGTAATTTTATGCGAGTAATCGATTCCGCGCATTCCCGAAGCATGAAAACACTTCCTTGACCCTGTCCAGCGAATGAGGTGAGTGTATTAAGCGAAAATCAAACATTTTCGGATTTTTATGAGAAAACCGTCGATTCTTAGATTTTTCTAGGCGAGGAATCGATTGCGCGCATTCCCGGACCATGAAAACGCTTTCTTGATCCTGATTCAGGGAAGGGATACGTATTTACGTCAAAGAAGAGTTTTCATGCTTCGGGAATGCGCGGAATCGATTACTCGCATAAAATTACCCCTAAAGGGTCACTTGTTAAACAATTTAAAAAAACTTTCTACTCGACCCTACTTTGGACCCCCCCCCCTTTAAGCATAGGGCTTAATCTTTAGGTTTAGGCTAAACATAGGCTTAGCCTAAGGCAGGCCTAAGCTTAGGTTAAGTCTAAGCTTAATCTAAGCCTAATAAAGCAATTTGATCGTTGGTTCCGGATCGGACGTCCGACCCCAAATGACTCTAGATTAAACGTCCGATCTGGAATTTAGACTCTGATTCTGGATCGGACGTCCATACGGATTCAGACAAAATTCTGGATCGGATGCAACATTATTCAATTTTAGCTTTCATTTCATTATTAAAAACATGTTTAACAAAATATATGACTAATTCTGCGCTGGTTGCAGTTATAATTTTCATAATTAATAATATTGTTGTGGAAGAAGAGTTTAGACAGATTTTTATGGCAAAAGATCTTTTAAAAATATTTATGTGAGTAAACAATGTTTAGGTGCATTATACTTCAACTTTTAAGTAAAAAATCGCGCCGATTTATCCCGCGCATTTTACACTTTTGCAGTGAATCTCTATTCGATGACAATGAAAAAATCCACCACGCGCACAATAAAGTAAAAATCCCGCTTTTGAGATAGAAATTGATTTATAGGTTTAATTTGAAACATTATAATATTCAAGAAAGATTTCACACATGGTGTGCGTTCAAATTTCAAAGGTGTTATTCGGCTACTAGTGTTTTATCTTATTTGGTAGCTAACCCAACGAAATGGCTGGAATCTGCGCCTATATCTAGAAACAATGTTATGAATGAAATTATTAAGGTAAAATTTACATGTATAATATTTGATAACGAACAAGGTTATATAGACTATAAGATCGTGGGATATTACATGGGAAATAGGAATTCAATATTCAAGCGGATTAGAACCTTTGCTTAAACTTTTACCATTATTCGAAGCACCCGCCAGTCAACATTTTGCATTGTGGGCGATTACAAAATTGTTGTTGGATTATCCTGATACATATATGCCTATTATACGAGAAGAATATGCAATAAACCATTTACAACTAGTTTTGCGAGATGAACGAAATTCAAACGCTGTAAAGGAGTTGGCTAAGTATTGCTTAAACGAAATTAAGAAATGGTACAATAATAATATATAAAAAAATTCAGTTTGGCTTTTTCAGGAAAACCGAACAAAACCCAAATGAAATGGATGTAGAAAATGAAATTCAAAATTTACATAAAGAGGGACTTATCGAAGAAAAATATGAACCGAGTATAAAGCAAATGTTGAAGAATGTAAAACTCATAGGTTTGGATGAAAGTTTCAAAATTGACAAAATAGAATCGAATTCTTTATGTGAAGAAAATTCCTCCACAGATAAGTAAGGTAGTTTATTATTGAAAATAATATATTCTTAGTACCCAACCATGCGAATGTTGTCAACATTTCTGGCTCGAATATGATAGCCAAATGAAGAAGTTAGAAAACGAGGTTGAACAGACTGAAATTTATCTTAACAATTTGCCAACGAAGTACACCTTTGGAGGCAAAGATTAGTAATAGCAAATTATTGGGAGGTAGTTCCTTTTGAAAGCACCATCAGCGTGTTTTTTTAAATGTTTTTGAGGATTTCCCCAGAAGTACAAGGCTAACCCGGATAGTTTTGGTGTCGTTAGAAAGCTGGATTTCATAGCAATCGAATGACACCAAAATATTGACATAACTCTTTCTGATTGAGAGTTATTGCATAATTAATCATAAATGGCAGCTTTTTCGACACATTTTTACTAATATGTAATATCTCCTCAACCAGAAAGAGTTATTGCATGATTTTGGTGTCATTCGATTGCTATAAAATCCATCTTTCTAACGACACCAAAACTAACAGGATTGGCTTTGTACTTTTGGAGAAAAATTTAAAAAACATGCTGGTGCCCCCAAAGGGAACTAGTTCCAAATATTGAAATAAAAAAAATGTTAAATTTTTTAGTTTACCAGATGAATGCGAGAGGGTCAGGCTATTAATGAATGACTATAAAGAGATTTTTAAACACCCCGTTAAGAATGCTGCCGCATTGCCTCTCGAGGGAAATATCTTCGAATGGACTTTCCTTATTATCGGTCCATTTGATTCGCCTTATAGCGGTAGAATTTCTAATCTTTAGGTGATAATGGTACATTGTGTCCCAAAAAAAGCATTTTTTGTATCACCTTCTTAATATTTAGAGTATAACTTTTCAATTTAAAAAAATGTGAAAAACGAATTTGCCTATGACAAGTTATACTAAAAAAAATGTACAATGCAAAAGTGCTCTTGATCGGGGTAACCCTGTATTCGTTTTTAGGTGGTCGTTTTTATGGCTGGATTAGCTATTCAAATGATATTCAAACGCCACCGCAAATAAAAATGATAACCTCCACTGGTTGTTTAAAACCTTATTTCTTCCTTAACGTAAATGATATTGGCATTCACCCATGGAATCCAAATATAACAGTTTCTGATATACTTGCTAGGCTAATTTCCTATTTGGTAGATCATCAAGATGGTGAGGCTGATAACCAAACAAAAAGACGCTTGGCTTTTGCTTCACATAATCTATTTAAAAATATGTGGAATGTATTTTATGACCCTTACAACAAGGGAAAAAGCCGAGTTCTGTCGGAGATGGTTTACATAACAATAATGCAAGAGTTACATAAAATAATGGAGAACAATTTAAACTTGCTTATCGATGGAATTTTACCCGCTTCTTTCAAGTTAGATTTTATTTTAAAAGTGGGGAGACATTTTAATACCGAAATCCGATTTTAACGAAATCGATTCCCACTATTATTTTTTTTACTAAGGCCTCAAGAACATGGTCAAAACTTGAAAAATTGCATTTTTTTATATATATATTTAACAAATGAGGATTTTGTAGTGAAAAAATTATTTTTTGATAAATTTATTAAAACAAATAAAAAAAGAAAGTTTTTATACAAGAAAAATTCAAGATTTCATCTATTTTATGTATCTTCTTTCTCAATATACATTTCATTTATCTTCATCATTATCTAAACGGAGTCTATAGTTAGTCCTTTTTGGTTTGCTAAAAATGAAAAATAACAAAGTTTATATCCCCTTCTCATCCCATTGGCGCGTAAGATGTGAAGGGTCCTTCTTTATCAGTATCAAAATATCGAATAAAATCATCAACTTCGTCGTCGTCGAAATAATACTGATTTTCGTCATCTCCAAGACTAACACTATTAAATAGAATAACATATTCCATGTCTTCTACTTCCTCGGTAATGCCAGCTGATAATACTACTCTAACAGTTGCGATTATATCTTTTCTTGCATTTTTCTTATTTTTTGAATTTTCTACCTTTTCTTTGTATATTTTTAGATAAAACAGGGTCCTTCTTGTGCACATTATTACTGTAAGGTAATAATAAACTAAAAATCTGGCAGTAACTTTGTGAGCTTGGCATGAAATCGATAATTTGAGCATAAAACTGTTCAGCAGAAATTTTTACAATTCTGATTGACGAAATAAAAATTTGATTGAAAATAAGCGAAAAAAGAGAAATATTGCAAAAACACAAAAATATCATATCATTTACACAATAACAAATCACGACATTTCTTCATTTTTTTAAATTTTTAAAAACTCGATAAAACTATCTTAAATGTATCGAAATAAATGGAGTTTTATGTGTCACATGAAATTTTTGATTTTGGTATCAAAATGTCTCTTCCTCCCCTTTGACAAAACTTTTAACCATTCTTTTTTAGCGCTGAAAATAAAACTTGTTTATTCGAAAATTTAGTCAGAATTTGTAAAAAAAAGTGGGCAAGCATAGAAATAAACAACGGCGTTTTAAAATGTGCAAAAGCTTTCAAAATTTTATATACGAATATTCCAAGAAAATACTTGTCCACATCACAACTTATTAAAGTGCTC
>JAQGCP010001679.1:0-11844 GCA_034699885.1 Acrobeloides thornei | reverse complement strand
GCTTCGGGAATGCGCGCAATCGATTTCTCGCATAAAATTACCCCTAGAAAAGTCATTTTTGCAAAAATTCAAAAAAATTTTTTTCGGAAGTGCTGCTGCAAAGTTTACCCCACCCCTCCCCCTTAAAAAAAATACAAAAAAAGCTAAATTGATCATTTTATATTTTTTGTTCATGTTTTATTCTAATTTGTTTATTTCTGGTTTTTACCTGTTTGGGGAATAATGTACAGGGTGGCCCAAAAAAAGAGATTTTTGGATCTTTGAGAAATTTTTCAAAATTTCATCAAAATAACTTTATACGGGATTCTCTATGCGAAAAATCGATTAAGCGCATTTGACGAACCGTGAAACCATGACCCATATTTAGCTTATTTTTTGCTCCATTTTTCAAATTTTCGTAAAAAATTATTCTAATTCAGGGACAGGGAAGCGTTTTAACGGTTCGGTAACGCGCGCAATCGATTTCTCGCGAAAAAGTAGGTGGTACCATCTCCATCCACCCAGGATGGTGCTGGGTGGTTCTATCCACATCACCCATCTAATTTTTTTGCGTTATTATATAGTAATGTTTTTTTTAATTTTTGAAAAAAACTAGATGTAATATAGTCAAAAAAATTAGATGAGTATGTGGGTGGAACCACCCATCAGTGAGTAGTGGGTAGGTGGTACCACTTTTTTGCCCCTTGTTTCTCGCATAGAAAACCTCCTATAAGGTTATTTTGATAAAAAGTTAAAAATCGCAAAAATCTCATTTTTGGGCCACCCTGTACTTTTCCTTTTTTGTTTGTATAAGAGTATGATTGCTCGGAATTTAGCCTTATATAACACTTCATTTTATAAGATTTTTCTCCTAGACTCCTTGAATATACACTCTAAGATAACAATACCAATGAACTTTTCCTAAATGATTTTTTGTGCAAACAAGTTTTACCATTTATTCTTATTTGTCATCTATTTCTTGTGCTAGAGAGAAAATTTCGTAATTAAAAAGAGATTTCATTGAAAGACGAGAAGACGACATTGTGTTCCACAAGTGAATTGGGTATTAAAAAATGATGATTTTCTAGGAAGAAGAATCTGCCAATTTAAATTTTTTCGAGTTGTTGATGTAAAAAGGGAATTTTTCAGTCTGGTAGTTATTGGTATCATTTTTGTGTCTACATTATTTTTTTAATTAGGACAAGTCCACTCTTGGGGAGTTGATGCCATGTGATAGAGCACAAAATTTTGAGCTTTTATGGCACTACTTGAAAATCTAGCTGTAAAAAGTTATGAGCGAAAAAAATTGTGGAACAAATTTTCAAACGAGTTTGAACATTGAAACGAAGAGCTAGAAATTAAAAAATAAATAAATACAGCATTTTTTCAATTTTTGAAGCTGTCTTTTGTTCGTAAACCCTAGTAGATATACATGGAAAGCACTAAAGGCTTAAATTTTAAACAACTTTTTACGGTTAGATTTTCAAGTAAAGTCCGTTTCCGCCGCCAATGGGAAAAAAGTCCGGGGCGATGGGCAAGTGGTCTAAGGCGCCGCCCGCCCGATCTGGCAAGTTAAGCAACGTTGGGCTCGCAGGTTCGAAGTGTAAAACTTTTAATGCTCAAAAAATTCTTTTAAACAATGAAGCAAAAATTTTTTGCTCCACTTTTTGTAAAAGAATTTCTTTGAAAATCAAAATTTTGCCCTAGTGGGATTGAACTTGCGGGCCCAATGTTGCTTAACTTGCCAGATTGGACGGGCGGCGCCTTGGACAACCTGACCATCGCCTCCGGGATTTTTCCTATTGGCGGCGGCAATGGACTTTAGTGCCGTAAAAGCAAAAAATACTCCAAATTGTGTGCCCTATCACATGGCATCAACTCCTCAAAAATGAACTGGTCCTTGCGTGTAAATTTTATTTTTATAAAAAAATTTAGTAGCTAACAGTCAGTAAAGTAAACAATGGGCAGGGGGGGGGGAACAAAGTCGTATTTTTTAATATTTTTTTAATTTTTAGGCCCTTCAAAAATGGGGTTCCACGTAGAAATTTCTAAATTTAATCAGACCGTAAAATCGTTCGAAATTACTAAAGAGCAGTGGTATGTTATGACTTCAACTCCTCTAATCATATTGTTCCTGATCGTTATTAGCTGTTATATCTGGTGCAGGAAAGAAAAGCAGCGCAAAATGAAGAAAGCGTATAAAAAGAAAGTGCTCGAATACAGTGCTGTTTGCGCCAGTATGACAGCTTTTGAAAGGTCAACTTTTTGATAAATAAAAAATGAGCAAATAAAAAAAATTTTTGACATACCACAAAAAAATTTGGGCCACTCGCAGTCCACGCCATCTCCCCACCACCACGGCGGTTTTTGCTAAAATTGGAGGAAATACGAAATTTTAAAAACGAGTCATGAAAAAATCACATTCGACTCAGCTCACCGAGACGAGTAGAACAAATACCATAACATGGGCTTTCCATCCCGATCCCATGGCCGAGTGGCTAAAATATCAGATTTGCAATTTATAGGTTAGAGCTCGAATCTCGCGTCGTATACGAATTCATAAATCGAGAACGAATTCGTATTTCGACTTTTTCGCCTGTCGACGTTTATTTTTTTTTGGTTGACAGTAACCTTTGGGACCAATTCGTATTTTGGGGCCCAGTACCCCCCCCCCTGCTTGCCCATGTATGCCCTAACACCTTACCACCCGTGTGACGTCACACTAGTGCACAAATAAGTAAGCTTCGTCTCAATTGCACCTAAGATAGGTGATCGCTTAATCATTTCTTGCTGTATCTTATAGTTTGTATTTTCTGCTGTATGCTTTATTGCGTGTCTTAAACTTATGAAATGCGATCAGTCATAGAATATAGTTGAATGACATAACAGATTTTTCAATGCGCACAAACGATTCCTCGCATAGAAAAACTTCCCACAGGGTCATTTTGAAAAAAATTTAAAAAAAATTTTTTTGGCAAAAAATTGCTCGAAAAATCGCAAAAGTGCGGTTTTTTGGCCACCCTGTAAAAAAAATTTAGTAGCTATTTTTCAATTAAAAAATAACATCTTTTTATTTAAAAAAATGGCTATTCTTTTCATCGAAAAATGGTTATTTTTCCACAAAAAATGAGATTTTTTGCCAAAAATAACATTTTTTAGTATTCGTTACAAAAACGAGCAAAATTCATGGACTATTTGTAAAAATCTTTTTTTTTGTTTCAGATATCCATTTTTGAGTATTTTTTAAATTAAAAAAAATATTTTTTTAAATTTTTGAATATTTTTAAAATTTTTTTTGAATTTTTAGGCCCTTCAAAAATGCCGTTCCACGTAGAAATTTCGAAATTTAATCAGACCGTAAAATCGTTCGAAATTTCTAAAGAGCAGTGGTATATTATGACTTCAACTCCTCTAATCATATTGTTCCTGATCATTATTAGCTGTTATTTCTGGTGCAGGAAAGAAACGCAGCGCAAAAAGAAGAAAGCGTATAAAAGCAAAGTGCTCGAATACAATGCTGTTTGCGCCAGTTTTACAGCTTTTGAAAGGTTAATTTTTTCATAAATAAAAAATGAGCAAATACAAAAAATTTTTGACTTATCACATAAAAATTTGGGCCACTCGCAGTCCACGCCATCCCCCATCACGACCACAGTTGTACAACCCCTAGAGCTCGAATCTCGCGTAGAATTTAAAGTTATCTAAATTCTATGAAAATTTTTGCATATCTTGGCCTCTATGACAATTTGAAATCATTTTTGAGTAAATCTTTTCTAGAGCTATTATATAAATCCTTCATCAAGCATACCCCTAACACCTTACCACCCATGTGACGTCACAGTAGTGCACAAATAGGTAAGCTTCGTCTCAACTGCACTTAAGATAGATGATTGCTTAATCATCTCTTGCTGTATCTTATAGTTTGTATTTTCTATTGTATGCTTTATTGCTTTTCTTAAACTTATGAAATACGATCAGTCATAGAAATATTTGAATGACATAACTCGTTTTTAAAATTTCTAATTTTTTTCAATTTTAGCACACAAAAATCACTGTGCCACTCGTCCCATAAAAAATCCTGAACATGACCCTGGGATCTGGCGAATTTTTTTTTAATATTTGTGCTCAATCTATGATCAAATACTTGTGCCCAGTCTATGATTAATATGCTTATACTTTGTGTGTGAATAAGTGAATGTTTGTGTGAAGCCATTCTGCTAGATAAACTTTCTAATCCTCTTTTCTTTGGTAAAATAAGCAAATTTTGATAATTTTACCACCTTTCTGATAAAATTTCAGTCTGAGCTTTTTTCCTATTTTCACTTTTCAACAGTTTCTTGAGAATAATGAGTTTTCAAGATGAGATGGCTAAATCTAATTCTACCATGAGAGATATATCTTTTTCCAGCGAAAATTGGCATTATTTCGCAATTAGGCTATTTTGGGCATTTTTGTTAGTTTTCCTAATATTTTTGAGTTGCTGTTTATATTGTCGAAAAGAACGGGAGAAAAAGAAGAAGAAGAAATTTCAGAGCATAGTGCATGAGTATAAAACTGCTTGTTCTCATTCTCAAGCAAAGCTTTATGAGGGGTAAAATTTTTTCCACCTCTCCCTCACCAAGAGAAAAAAATCGATTTACATGTCCCTTGTAAGTTACAATACAAGAGAGTCAGAAGTTGTTTTCAGTGATAAGAAGGGTATGGGATAAGGGCCAGAGCACTACACCCCTATATTTTTTGAGTAAACAATTAATCAAAATCGCAAAATTAAACAATTTTTTTTTGAATTTTAGGTACCAAAGAACCAAAAATGAAGAAAGGTTATATGAAGATAATTGGTTTGTTAATCCGAACTTGTTAAATCTACAGTTTGATAAAATTCTTGGCAAAGGTGCTTTTGCCACTATATACAAAGGTTTATAATTTTTGTATCAATTAAAAATAGTAAATCTTAAATGATTTTAGGTGTCCTAAAAGGAGAGTCGCCACTGTATCAAATACACAAAAGTATAGCTACTCAAAAATTTCAAGACTGTGAAAATGCTGTAAAAGTAAGAGAACAGTGATAAGTGAATAGGGATGAAAATCTACCTCTACCTATCACCCGCCCACAAAATTTTTGCCAAATGCTAGTGGATTAGCGAAATGGAAATGGAGGGTCACTCCCAATGGCGTAGGCAGAAGAGTCAACTGGGGGGAGGGGTACTTACCCAAAGAGGCCATTTTTTTCAAAAAATTTACAAAATTTAAATTTTTAGATAGCGACAACTTTTGGATCGGATGAAGTTGATCAACTGAATAGAGAAATTGAAGTTTTGAAGAGAATTGGCTTTCACAGCAATATTATTGGCTTCTTGGGATGGAGTTTACATAATACAACACCGGTGTTATTATTTGAATTAGCACAAAGCAATTTGTTGCAATATGTTAGGAATTTGAAAGAAAAGTAAGATTGAATATTCTAAATTTCATCATCCCGAGCGGCCCTGGGCCCGGCCGCTCCTACAATGGGGCCGGCCAGGATATAGCCCTATATCCAGCCGTCCCGGATATACGTGTACAACTTCCCCTCTCACGAATTTCGGGGCAGTGGGTCGCCCCCAGAGTGACCAAAGAGTAAAAAAATTCGAATTCTCAAAAGTTTACCAAAATGGCTAATTTTTGCACTAGGGGGTTTTCGCTCATGGGAAATTTGAATCCGAAGGAATTTTTTGAATTTAACCATTGAAATTTACCTTACAAGTGGAAAACCTCGGTGGTTTGGTTATCTGCACCATCCCACTCTTGAGTGTCGGTTACCCTATCCTGAAAAAAATTTCATCTAAAACGTGGGCCAGCTTGGCTCATGACCGAGTCGGCCCAAAAAAATGACGGCCCGGTCCAAGGAGTAAGAGAAAATTACGGACCAACCCACGGCCATCCCATGTTAAGCAGCGGCCGGCCTGACTCCTTGGGCCGACCGTTTTACAAGAAGAGTTCAAAGTGAGATGCTTTCCACTTCACCATGTGTGATGTCCTGAAATTCTCAAAGAAATTCCCTTTAACTATAGTCTCTTTTAGTGAAAATCCTCTTCCAATCAAATATTTTCTCTCAGTTCTCTGGCAAGTTTCTAGTGGAATGATCAAAATAGCTTCTTTAAATATGGTCCATAGAGATTTGGCTGCCAGAAATATTCTACTGATCGAGGACTATAGACCAAAAGTATTACTTAAGATATATTATTTTTTCAAATTTTCGTTTTAGATAGGTGATTTTGGTTTGTGTTGTGACTGCGATGAAAGTTTCACCTACACAGCATCAATCAATAAAAAATTACCGATGAAATGGATGTCGATCGAAGCATTGGTAGAAAGGACATTTTCGGAAAAATCTGATGTGTAAGTAAATAAATATAGCCAGCCCGCAGAAAAGGGGTATCTGTGTTAATTTTTGAAGAATAGGTATTGGGTTGATCGAAAAGTTCCGCGACTTTTTACATCATAGGTCGGCAAGGTGTGGGGGGAAGGGGACCCCCGATGAGGTGGTTCCCCACCATTTCCACCAAAAAACGACCTTTTTTTTAGTTTGAGGTAGTCTTCTGACACCCAATTTTGATGCATCACCTCATGTTCGGATGGGTCTATGTGTGATCACCCCTCAATGTTGGACTCGTGCGTAGTGGGTCAAACGATTTCCCGCCTATACAAACCCTTATACAGCTAGTTTTTGGGCGAAAATTCAAATGTTTTTACATTTTCGCTTCAATAAATACACCGTTTTCTCTGAATCAGGGGAGAAATTTCAAGTTTTCCATGTTTGGAAGATGGTCGCTTACCCCTTGGCCTAGTTTTTGTGTAAAAATCCAATCTTTTAGTTGGTCCTTTGGTGTCCTCATGTATGAAATGTTTACGAAAGGAAATGTCCCATATGCCATGTTTAATAACCAAGAAATGCTAAAACATTTGATTTCTGGCGAGCGACTTGAGCAACCAACTGAAGCTCCTGATGAAATGTGAGAAAGTTAAAAATTTTTTTTTAAATTACATTTTTAGATACGAAATTATGCAATCTTGTTGGAAACACGAACCCGGAGAAAGGCCAACTTTTAAGGAACTCACTGACAGGTTTCACTTAATCTTGGAACGAGAAACTGAAAATTATGGCTATCTATCTTATCCAAATGCAGAAAATTTTCAACCGGAAATTAATGATATAACTGAATTGCCTGTCTAAATTTTTGAGGGAAGAAAATTTTTCATGTATAAATGTATTTATTGTTGTAATTATAGGGTTGAAATAAAATTTGTATATTTTATAATAAAAGCGATTCAAACACTATTTACTACACTCACTTATTTCTCATTTCCAAGAGTTCTGGTAAAGTTTAGTATCACGACTGGCTCGAAATCGCATTTTGGCGCTAAAAATCAAGTTTACAGCTTGAAGATCCGATAAAGACGTCTGGAGCTAGTTCACTTGTTGGAAGGCACTTAGGCTGCGAACTAACCGTCTCGAACAGATGTTCGAGACGCTAAAAGCGCCTCTAAATGTTTCGATTAAGACTCCGAATCCGAATTCAGAATCCGGATCTAGAATCCGAATTCAGAACCCGAATCTAGATTCTGAATTCAGAATCCAGATTCAAAAAATCATGACCTTACAGTGGCCTAAATTAAAAAATTCCTTTGGATTCGTGTTCGCCATGGCTAAAAATCCCCGAGAACAAAAAATCAGCAATTTTGGGCAGTAACTGTAGAAAAAATACTGGGGTAGAAACTCGAAAAACGAATTTTTTTCGTATTTTTGAGCTAAAAAATCGAAATCGAAGTCTTTTCAATAAAAATTTTTTCTAAAAAAACCGCCTGACGAGGGCAATCGAATGAGGCCTCGGGCGACGGAAACGGAATTAAACTCGATTTTTGGCGAATTTTCAAAAGTCGGAAGTAAATTATTGAACAGCCTGTAGTTTTTCACAAGCATCCTTGCGTGATCGTATTTTGGCGGGAAAATCCTGTTAATTTTCCCACCATAAACGACCATGCAGGAATGCATGGGGAGATATTTGTTCATTTTCGAGAAAATTGAATTACATCCCTATGCATCCCTGCGTGATCGTTTTTGGCAAATTTTCACCATTTTTTGCAGGTTCAGGTTGCGGGAGTGCGCGCAATCGATTTTTCGCATAAAATTACCCCTAAATGGGTAATTTCAGGAAGAAAATAAAAATTTTTTGCCGAGTTTAGTCAATGTTAAGTGACGGCAACCAAGAGAACTTGCTCCAAAAGTCGGATTTTCGGCAAAAATGGCTAAATAATGTCATTTTTGAACAAATTCGCATTTTTTTTAAAATAGTCTTTTTGACTATTTTTAGTGAAAAATGTCATTTTTTATTGAAAAGTTGAAAAACTAGTATTTTTTTCAGAAAATTTCACAATCGGAAAAACAAATTTTCAAAAATCGGGAAAAGAACAAAAATCTCATTTTGGCAAAAAAAATTCATTTTTTGACGATTTTTTGTGAAAAATGAAATTTCTTATTGAAAAAGTTGAAAATGGACATTTTTTCAAAAATTTTAAAATTGGTGTCTGTGTTCCAAGAGAGGGTTCCAGAATCATTTTAATAACTTACACAGGCTGTATAATAACATCCGGTTCAGTTGAAGTTGTTATAGGCTCAAAAATAGGCAGCCTAGCTTCAACAATTAGCAAAAATAATAAAATATTTAACAACAAGAATATCAATTTCATATTTATTCGATTCAATAATGTAACAAAGAGCGAGAAAAAGATGCAAAATGTAGAGACAACGGAAACTTTTTCTTTTTTATGATTTATTGTACGTACTTTGGACAACAAGTTTAATCAAAAGTGACATCTTCGATCAATGGCTGTAGGTCATGTGGAGCCTGAGAACGCCCTATAAAAAAATCAAACTGTTTTTTTTTCATGGCAAAAATTCTTGTACAATTTTTTTGAAAATACTTGTTTTAAACTGAAAAATGCTCAGAGAATGAAATTTTTTGGTTAAAAAATTGACATTTTTGTTGAAAAAATTTAGACAATTTTTGTGCAAAATCATAAGGGGGACCCTTATCAAAGAGACGAATAAAATGACTCCAAAATTAATCAATTTTAAAATTATACTACTTGATCATGATTCATTATTCTGCCGTAACTTTTTCCAATTTTCCGTTTGCTGGTTGATTTTGATTCGACGAAACAACAGATAAACCAATTCTTGAATCAGCCCATTTTAAATTTGTCTTAGTAGGGCCAATTGCACTAACAAAGTCCTTCACAGTAGTTGTTTTAGCTCTTGAAACCAAATTTCTTATGTCTTTTCGTATTTTATTTGTGGAAAGCAATATTAACGCATTGATTATGTGCACATTAAACGGTAAACTAAACCTTGCTAGACTCCAATAGCTAGGATTTGCGAGTTCCATAGCCACCAAATAATTCTCTGTATTGCTAAGTAAAAATTGGATCCCGCATATTATTAGAAATTGGAGTGACTAAAACTTTTTGTGTTTTATAATTTTGAATAAAATACCAAAATTTGGTCGGTCCGAGTAAAACTTCTATTGGTTTCATACACTTTACATCGCATTGCAATAACTTTGATAAATATCAACGCATAAAGTATGAACATAGGGTATGGAAGATTATAGACTAAAATCAAGTAATTTATCATTTAGGCGCTATTTATATTTCCGTCGTGTCGCGACGCGACAGTGCATTTTTGTGTCGTACGACGCGTCGCGCGACGCAAAATGCACTGTCGGAAATTTTTAACTAACTAAAACCCGTATTGTTCACTTACTAATTGCTCTAGTTGTATTATTCCAATTGACACCAAAAATCATACAGCTTTTACATGGTACTGGACTAAATACCTTTAAATCGAACATTTTTGGGCAGCCAACAAAATACATAGATAATTGAAATAAAAATGTTAACACCCATAAGATAATGATAGTGTAAAACTAAATTTTTTATCAAATTTTAAGACTTGCGAGGGGTTCCATTTCAGGACCACCTGCTCAAAGTATGATACCTTGCGATAATAGAGACCAATATTTCCAAAATAAAATGTAAACAACCGGTCGATTGCAATAAAAAAGACCACAAAATAAACCCCATATTCCATACCACGATATAAACCACTAGATATTTGGAGCACATCTGTTGGAAACGACAAGCAACCAAAAACTATACAAGGACAAATTACTGAAAATGTGACCAAGGAATATAAAATTGCCATAATATTCATGTTGATTATCAACTTGTACACAAAACTATGACAAAATACCGCTTTCCATCTATAGATAATGATAGAAAGTAGTAGAGAATGTAATGATATGCTGATTATACCAAGTCCAAAAAGTGCTACGCCGATTACAGTTGTTCTTGTGGTCATGGCGTAATCTATTGGGCGAGAGCAAACGGTATAGTTGTTAAATAAATCAGCAGGAGTTATTGCGAAAAATGGAGCAGAAAAATCAAAATTCATTGTTGGCGTTTTAGTTTATCCTTTTGACTATGATACTAAAATCCTCAATATGGCTTGTGAGATTATATACAAAGAAAATGTGAAAATTATAAGTTATACTGTATAACACAACTTATTTTAAATTCTGACGAACTTTTCGTCGAATGTCATGATGGTTGGAAATATTCCTTAATTGTGTATTTGGTGAAAAATTGTATAGCAAATGATTAGATTTTTCCATAATATTTTCTTCCGCGCAAATTATTTCTATTGAATGTTTATATTCTTCCTCAGGAAGAGGAAGAATATCAAAATTATTATTCTCAAATCCTAGGGTCGTCATAAGCTATTGTACTTTTTCTTCGTATTTTGTACTTTTGCAGTACGATGACGCTTAAAAACATGTTTTCTTCGTTCTTTTTGTGTTATTAGTTAGTACTCGTGATTACTATCAAATGGTAAAAGAACTTTTACGAAAAAATTTTTTTAGAAAAAAGTACAATAAAAGTACAATCGTACTTAAAAAGTACAATAAAATTCTGCTTATTATAACGCTTTTTGACCCCCTCAAAAAATTCACTTTTTGGGCTCTAGCTCGAAATTTTCTCAATACGCGAGCTTCAAATAAAATAAAATAGAATTCCTGGCCGACATCTGACCAAGTTTTTTTTCTGAAACCGTGACCCAAAAAAATGTAAAATCGCTAAAACTGAAGGAGGTCAAAAATTCTTTAGATTAGCGAAATTTGTCATAATTTTTATATATTCGGAAAATTTATGAAAAATGGAGCATTGTTTGTTTTTACAGTAAATTCTGAATCGTTAACGCTGTTGAGATAATCGCGTTTGATTTTGGCAATTTTTGAGTTGCGATTTTGAATTTGAATTTCCCGCAAAGACTTTGAAAAATTGAAAATCAGGGTCTTTGAGGGAAATTCAAATTCAAAATCGCAACTCAAAAATCACAAAAGCAAACGCGATTATCTCGACAAACATACAGAATTTACTGTAAAAACAAAAAATGCTCCATTCTTCATGAATTTTCCGAATATATAAAAATTATGGCAAATTTCGCTATCCTAGATTTTGAGTAGGGTCAGATAGTCGAACTTTAAACATTCACCAAGTTTAATCGCTTTCGAAATGAATCTCCAGACTTGAATCCACTCGATTACGCCATTTGGAGTATTCTCGAAGCTCAAGTGAATGCAGAAGCACACAATTCGGTCGAGTCTCTAAAGCAAGCGATCACCGAAGCATTCGAAAATTTGGATCAAGGGAAGATTAATCAAGCCATTGACGACTGGCCAAGACGCCATGACGCGGTAATTGCATCGAATGGCGGTCATTTTGAATGAATTTGTTTGTTTTTAATGTTGCAAATTGTTTTGGTTA
>JAQGCP010001678.1:0-11844 GCA_034699885.1 Acrobeloides thornei | reverse complement strand
ATTTTCGCTTCAATACACCCACCATCTTCCCTGAATCAGGGTCAAGGAAGCATTTTCACGCTTCGGGAGTGCGCGCAATCGATTTTTCGCATATTTTTACCGCTAGAACCGCCATTTCAAAAAAATTGTTTTTGGTCGAGATCTGACCCTAAAGTGGTCCCCCCTTTAAAATTACTTAAAAATTAGTGCAAAAAGGCCGTAACGAGTGGCCGTAACCGTCACGAGGGGTCTAGTGCCAGAATTGGCACTAGAACAGAACATACCTTACCGGTAATTTATGTCCGGAACCTAATTTATTTTTTTGAAAATTTTCAAATTGTAATAACTTTTTTTGCCTTAAGGAATTTTGACATGGGGTCTTGGATATTTTTGTAGATCTCGATGCGATCTACAAAAATGCCCAAGACCCCATGTCAAAATTTCTTAACTTGCCAATAAGGTATCTTCCGTCCTAGTTCCGAGAATTTATCTTGAAGTACTTTTAAATTTATATTGTAAAGAAACGATTGTACTTCACCGCGGTTTTCAAAATGCTATCCACATCGTTTTAGTTACGACGTTTTATTTCTATTACATCATTTGGCTAGACTTTAAAAATGTTTTTGTACAATCAAACCTCGATTTAACGGCACTATAACTTTTGTCTAGGGTTGCGCGTTGGCCTGCGGGCGGTGTTGCGGGGCGAAATTTTTTTCACAAACAAATGAATTTTTTAGCATCGTAGAATTATTGCATTTTTATGGCTCGAAACGGTAGAAATGATTTGAACCAAATTCTTAAAACTCTTCAAATTTTGGCACAAAGTCAAATTGGATATGAAGCCCGCCAAACCCAAGCAAAAGCCAAAGATGAGTTGCTAAGGCTAGCAGTAAATGGCGGTAATGTTGTAAGACCGTTTGATGGACCTGCACAAGAAATAAATGTTAAAAGGTTTGCGTTTATTCTCTATTTTTCATTTGGAATTTAGGAATCCTCCTACAAGTTCTCTTGGAAATAGCATTTTGGACTTACCTCGAGACGCTTTTGAAAGAGTTGATGTTGCATTTACAGGTGCTGCCACTTTTGCTCGATTGTTATCTTCTGGAATTTATCCAGGTAAATCTATTGAATAAAAGTTGAGACCAAAAATCTTTTTGATGAATTAAATTTTTTTATTTTTTTATCTGTATTTAAGGTAGTGGTGGTTATGTCGTTGAACATGAAGCAGTCACTAGTGCCATTCCGGTGCCAGAAGTTATGCATGAATCATCTGCACCTTTATCTACACCAACTGTTGAAATTACCAGTTCAGCGGGTATATCCCCAGAAGAAGAAGCTTATTTGATTAAAGCTGCCAGAGAAGTCGGTGTAATATTTCCTAAGCCAAGGTAGTAGAAATGAAAAAATAATAAAAAATAACCACAATAACATATTGAAAAATTGTGAACAAAAATGAGCAAAATGCTAATTTTACATTATATTTCTTATAAATTTGACAAAATTTCTCATCTCAAAAATCAGATTTTTGACATCTAAAAAAATTGCACTTTTCTGAAAAATCAACAGACTTGGCACCCCTGACTAAATAAGTATCAAAAATTGCTTTATTTTGGTATTTTAGTGAGCCTAAGTTGGCTGAAGTCCATAAACCAAAAGTTGTGAACTCTTATCGGCCTAGGCTTCCCAAGGTTGGTTATATGCTTATTTGTTTTTGATTATCAATTGTTTAGGAATATTCATTGCGCGTAGCATCAGAAAATGTGCTCGAAGAAAGCCGCGAGCGTGCTGTTCCGAGTAGTCGAATCTCGAGGCTTGCATCGTTTGGTAATCTAGCATTTGGTTTAAGTATGGGTGCTGCAGCCGAAGTCACTAGAAGAACGTTTGGGTGGGAGCAAGTAATTTAGCACTTTTTTGAAATGCCCCCCCCCCCTCGTGGGCCCACGGGGGGCATTCCGAATAAGGTGATGTTGGCACCTCAAATCACAAATTTGATTGTTTAAAAAATCGATTTTCAACCAAATTTGTTGACAAAAATTGATTTTTTAACTCAAAAATTGATTATCTACTGGTTTTTGAGCTTAAAAAATCAGCATTTTGTCGACTTATTTAGGCCGAAGCTGATACGAAAACCAACCCTTTTTTAACGCCTGCGAATGCCGAAAGAATTGTTTCAACTTTGTGTAGAGTTCGTGGTGCTGCTTTAAAGCTTGGCCAAATGCTGTCTATTCAAGGTGCTTTAAATTATTTCTCGTTTAAAAAGCATTTATAGACGAGGAAACGGTCCCGCCATATCTGCTTCAGATTTTTGAACGTGTTCGGCATAGTGCCGATTTTATGCCATTGAGACAGGTTCACAGTCAACTGCGGAGAGAATTAGGCGATAATTGGAGAGAAAAGTTTTCGGATTTTGAAGAGAAGCCATTTGCGGCTGCTTCTATTGGGCAAGTAAGATTTAGATTGCACAGGATGAGCCAAAAAAAACCGTACTTTTGCGTTTTTTGGCGAAAAATTTTAGAATCGAATTACCACTGGCCCTTGGGGGCAGCATAAGTTTTTTTTGAAAAAAATAACTTTATCAACATGTTTCTTACATAAAAATACACATATACAAAAATTTTTACCGAATTCGGACACAAGGGAGCGTGTGGGGATCGAACTTACGATAGTACATTTAGTTCAACGTTGCTTAACTTGTCAGATCTGATGGGATGCCGACTTCGGATTTTGAATTTTGGGTCTAGCTTTTTTATAGTTGAAACGGACTATATACTGGAGTCTGAGTTTTTTAGGTTCATAGAGCAGTGACATTAGATGGAAAGAAAGTTGCAATTAAAATCCAATATCCAGGAGTTGCCGAAGGAATTGACTCGGATATCGATAACTTGGTTTCTGTACTAAATTTAGGTGGCATTTTCCCAAAAGGAATGTTTTTGGATACATTTACAACAGTAAATTTTGATTCCGAAAGATTTGTTATTTTGGCTAATAACCTTTATTTTTTAGGTGGCCAGAAGAGAGTTGAAGGCTGAGTGTGATTATGAACGAGAAGCTAGAGCAGCTAATGTCTTTCGGCGCCTTTTAGCCAATGATCCTGATTTTTATGTTCCTCAGGTAACCTTTTTTTTGTCGAAAAATCTCCGATTAAAAAAACCAGCTTATTTGGAGCACTTTTTTGACAATTTGAAAAATTTTTTTGAAGAAGGGGTTTTTTAGCTTTGTCAAAAAAAAACAATTTTTCAACCCTTAGAATTGAGAATTTTGCAAAAACAATATTGCCAATCGATTCTTCGCATAAAATTACCTATGAGTGTGGAATTTTGCGCATTTGAGTCATTTTTAGTTAGTTTTTTTAGTCCGGACAAACATTTTACCCGAGAAATGCAATTTTCCTGCAAACAAAAATCACAATTTTCCACTTTTTTATGCCTCTGTATATTTCTCTAGATATACTCGGATCTTTCTTCGAAACGAGTGCTTACTGCCGAATACATAGAAGGCATTTCTGTTGATAAATGTGTAAATGAACCACAAGCAGTTAGAGATTATATTGCTGGAAAGTTTATCGAGCTTTGCTTGAAGGAGATTTTTGTGTGGAGATTTATGCAGGTACGAATTTATGCTATTTCTTGACTAACTAGCCAAGCTTTAAGACTGACCCAAATTGGTCGAATTTCTTCTTGGGAAAGCACCCATCAACTGGAGATCCTAGACTTATTCTACTGGACTTTGGTGCTTCTAGAAGCTATCCAAAAAAGTTCGTGGATCAATACATGCATATTATTAGAGCAGCCTATGATGAAGATAAAGAAAAGGTTTTTTATGATTTTTGTGGCGTTTTATCGTCTTTAGATGCTCAAATATTCCCGTGAGATTGGGTTTTTGACTGGCTATGAATCTAAAGTAATGGAACAAGCTCATTGTGAATCTATATCTATATTGGGTGAAACACTATCTTCGAATAAACCATATGACTTTTCTGCTCAGGTAAAATATTGTTGCTAGTTTGAAAAAATTGGCACAAGAGGTGAGAATTTCGCGTACCTTCTTCCCCCATACCTCAAAGAAGGAGGTAAATTATCCCCTCACCACTCATCTGACGATCAAAATATGGTAATTTATCTATCTATCTATCATCAAAATTTTTTGACTAAAATTCATTCATGATGGATTTATTCATAAAATTTTGCAATTTTTTAACAACAAAAATTCAAATTTTTATCCATTTTGCCATATTTTTTTAATTCATTTATCAGTAAAGATATCAAAACCGTAAAAAATTGCAGAAAAATCACAGGAGTGGTGATTTTATTTTATTTTTTAATTCTTTTTTTTTAATACTTTTTACTCTCTCTTTACCCCCTTCCCCTGAATGGGTCATTCATCCATCCGACGAAGTCTTTTACCCGGAGTACCTTTGAAGTATGCCCCGTCCATTGCATCATTAGGAATTAACGACGAGCCCCAAGGAGCAGAGTGTTTTTGGTTTTTTATGTTTGAATACAATTTTTGAAGCTAGTTTACTTATTAGGCCGCACTTATCAAGACCCGAACGTTCAAAAATTTCGGTCAGCGAAATGAAGTGCACCTATGGTCACAAGTTGCGACTTTCTTTCCGTGGATCCATAAAAGCCTTCATGATTTTTATCCCAACGGCCATCTTTAGGGCCACAGGGGGTGTCAAAGCCCATGCCTCCTGGAGCACTCCGAGTAACACGAAATGATGGGCTATCAAGTTTTTCATGGTTTTCATGCAAAAATAATGATATCAATATGCTTTTTAACTAAAAAACCCTAATACGATATTTTTTGGTCGATTTTAAAAGAAAAATTTTTTGAATGTTCTGACCTCGATGGGTCAATAAGTGAATTAACTCCTAATTTTTGAATTCAATTATTATAGGATGTCACTCGGCGAATCCATAAGTTAATCCCAATAATGTTGGAACATCGTCTAACATCACCACCCGAAGAAATCTATTCACTTCATCGAAAACTTTCTGGATCATATTTATTGGCAACCAAATTGAAAGCAGTAGTCTCATGTGGGCCGATTTTTGAAGAAATTTATATTCAATATGAATTTGGTGAAAATGGATCCGAAGATATTGATATTGAAGATAATAAGATGAATTCATAAAAATTGCTCAACTGTTAGCTAATCTTATAGGTTGTAATTTTGTTAATTACTTTTATGTTAAAGCTGTTTTAAATAAAGTGCCTTTTTTGTTATTAAATTAAAAAATTTTTTGAGCCTCAAATTTCAGGAAGTCAAGAGTTAAGCCTCAAAAGTCAGGGTCACAAATGTTAAATCTAGATGTTAAGCCTCAAACGGGAACTCAAGTGTTGGGCCTCAAAAATCCGGTTAACCATTTTAAATGATTTTCGAAACCATCTTTTTTCGAAAGAAATCTCGTTAATTTCATGAAAAACAACTTCAATATATCTCTTTTTTATACTCATTATGTGGTATTATTAATTGAGTTTTGCTTCAGTGGCTTACTGTGCTAGGTATCTGTCCAGTTTAAGATGAATAATTTGATCTTAAGCAGTTGATCTTGCAAGAAGGCTATAAAAACAGCTCATGTCAGCCGCTGAACTTCCCGACGCCTCCACAATTGCCGACCATTCACTGAGTAGCAGCAAGAAAGAGCCATTTTTCCACCTCTTCATCTCGTCTAGGCACTAGCCTTGATCTTTCCGATGGTACATTCGAGATGAACTCGGGTCTTTTCGAGCACTTGTTCACGCCCAATGTCATTTTTTAAATTTAAAAAGTTCTATAAAGATGTTTATTTTTAGTTTCCGTATACTGTTTACTCAAAATTTTTCTTAGGTAAACATAATAGCTTGACAATCATGGCTCCACCTAGCATTTATGGAGACCCAAAAATTACTCAAAACGAAGACTCTGGTAGTGTCCTTCTAGAAGTTTTGGTCACTGGGGCTGACCCATCGAAGACCAAATGGTTTTTGGGGGAAAAAGAACTCGCTGAAACCGACACATACAAGTTCAGCAATAAGGATGAAGGTGGAAAGCGACACCAATTCACTTGCGAAATTAAAGTAAGAAAAATTTGGTGCTGTCCACCTTTAGGGGCCCTAACGACCATGGTTCGGGGGTCGGAAAATTTTTTGTCTTAGAATTTTGTGAAAATGACTTTTATAGGGGTAATTTATGCGAGAAAAATTTTTTTTTCAATTCTTCAAAAATTGAAAAATTTGAAAAAAAATGAAAAATTCATAAAAAATTGAAAAATTAACTAATTTTGGTGGCATTTTATTCGTCTCGTCGAGTTATAAAAAATGCTATATATTTTTTTCTAATTTTCAAGGATTTTGAATTATTTTCTTCTCAATATACAGAATTTATTGATTCAGGAAAAAACTATCAAATGCATGTTTTCGTTGTAATATACAAAATTTCAAAAATCGCCAACTTCAAACGCGATTTTCTCGAAAACTACAACGATTAAGAGGGTGTCGTAAAAACAAAAAATGCTCCATTTTTCATGAACTTTCCGAATATACACAAAAATGACAAATTTTTTTCCTACTGGTCCTTGAAAACAAGCCTTTTTTGTGTTTTAACGGACTTGTCGAAAAATCATGAAAGCCGGGGTCTGCGCGAAATAGTCGAAACGCTAGACCATTGAACCAAAAATTTACAGAACAAATTTAGAATTTCGATAAAGCACTTGCTGGTGAATACAAAGCAAAATTCTTTAGTGGAGATGGAGAAAACTTTGCAACATTTACAGTTGCACAAGGAAGTGAGTCGTTGAGCCTACATTAAAGAACCAATCCACTCAAAAAAAAATTGCCATAATTTGTTGATATTCGGTAAGTTCATGAAAAATGGAGCATTTTTTGTTTTTACGACACCCTCTTAATCGTTGTAGTTTTCGAGATAATTGCTGATGAATTTTCGTCTGTGTATTACAACGAAAACATTTGTTCAAATTCCTGATTCAATCAAAATTTGTTTATTGACGCGAAAATTTGAATTTCTTGAGCATCTAGGAAGAAGTAAATATAGCATTTTTCTCAGCTCAATGAGACGAATAAAATGACACCAAAATTATTCAATTTGAAAATCATTTTGAGTTATTGAAACGAAAACCCTGAATCAGAGTTTTCGTTTCAATAACTCAAAACAATTTTCAAACTGAATAATTTTGGTGTCATTTTATTCGTCTCATTAAGCTGAGAAAAATGCTATATTTACTTTTTCCTAGATGCTCAGGAAATTCAAATTATTTTCGCGTCAATAAACAAATTTTGATTGAATCAGGAATTTTAAATGTTTTCGTTGTAATACACAGACGAAACTTCATACGCAACTAGAACGATTCAGAGGGTACCGTAAAAACAAAAAATGCTCCATTTTTCATGAACTTTCCGAATATATATGTTACGGGAAAATCTGTTTTTCGTAAAAATTAGATTTTCCCGTAACATACAAATTATGACAACTTTTTTCCGAGTCCTTTAACACAAAAGAATACATATTTGAATTTTGTAGACGCTCCTGAATTCTATGAAAAGCCAAAGATTGTTCAACGTGATAACGGCAATGTGATTGTTATTAAAGTCCGCGCAAAATCTCATCTCGAAATGAAAGTCGAGTGGTTCAAGGTGTGCCTTGTAGTGATGCCACGAAATCACGATTTTGAATTTCGAGTTAAATTTCGATTGAAATTTGTTGACCGAAATTTCGATTTCGACATAACCGATTTCGTGGCATCACTATTGCCTTGTTTCTGAATCCGATAAAGTAATCTTGAAAAATTTAGGATGGTAAGCCTATCAAGTCTTCGGATAGGGTGAAACCAGTAACTAAACCAGATGATAAGGACAAACAAGGCGTTCAATACTTGCTCGAAATCACTGGACCTCAAAAGGACGACCAAGCCAAGTACACTTGCAAGGTGTCGAACGCCGAGGGTTCGAATCAGCAGTCATTAACATTGGCATTCGATTAGCCTGCCAATTCTTCTTTTCTTCTTTGTTATTGCAAGAATGAACAATTTAAAATTTTCACATGTTTCGAATAATTTTTGGCCTTTTGAAAAAATTATGATTTTGAAAATGTAAATAAAAAAAATTTCATTTATAGTAAGTCCTTTGTTGAGTGTGTCTCGAAGTTGGTCGACTCTTGAAACAGGCATCACGCAAACAGGTAGAAGGCTCGAACGGACGGCTTCCGCCGCGAATATCTACTGCTGTTATAGGCTTTGTTGAGATTTTCAATTGTGTGGAAGATTGGCCAGTTTTTTTGTTGCTCATTCCATTGTCAGTTTTCGTGGAATCGTCGTTAGTCGGCGGGCAGATAGGCGGAAAACTTGCTGAAGTTTTTGAGCTGATTTTCTAAAATACCCATGAGGTTTCCAAAGCATTAACCGAGAACTTAAAACAAATCTCTTTTCGGATTATGCGCCGAAATTTATGCTCAAACGATTATTCGGAATGTTCTTTTTGCTTTTAAAATAATGCTTCAAATGTACTACTATAGCATATAGTGGGTGTGTAAAAAGTATAGTAGGAAAATGTTATGAAATTTTGTGTTATGAGTCAAATGTTTTATGAACTTTTCATAACACGTTTGGTTTGAAACGACCCTTCTAGGGGTAAAAACATGCGAAAAATCGGAATTTGACATTTTCAAAGCGAACAAACGCTTTTTTGATTCAGGGAAGGCCTGTGTATTGAAACGAAATCGCAGTTTTGCGACTTTTCGCTTCAATAAACAGGCTTTTCCTGAACCAGGGAAGCGTTTGTTCCCTTCGAAAATGTCAAATTCCGATTTTCCGCATGTTTTTACCTCTAGAGGAGTCATTAGTGTCATAACCCTTCTCGAAAATTTAGTACTATTTCCAAAAAAAATTTCGAAAATTTTTTCAAGTGGGTGGCCCCATGTAGTAGCTCCCGACTTCCTTGTTAAGTTCGGGAATTATTGAAAGTTTGTAGGCATAGCATCTAAAGGAGTAAAATAAAATTTGTCACTTTAATCGAAGTTGTATTTGCCAATCCACGCATGATTCCGTCTAAAACTTTTTCTGTTTTACGCCATAAAATCTTTTAAAAAAATTGCCCCCTTCATAGCCGTTCACTCTTTATGGATTGTGCGAAGGCACAAACTTGATTTTTAAAATGGGATTCAAGTAAGAAGGGTTATGACACCTATATTTTCGCGAATTGGATGACTCTCTCGAGAGTTGCTTTTGGGCTTCTTCAACATCAGACGATGTATATTACTTTTCGTAGAAGATTGGTTCTCTTTTTCGGAGTTATATAAAAAGTGATGATTCGTTTTTCTATGATGCATTTTTGATTGAAAAGATAGGCATTTTTTAAATTGTTTTTTTACGTTGGCGTAACAATTTTTCTAACTACTACTCATGTTTCTATTTAGAAAAATTACTCGAATTTCATTCAATTTTCGAACAAGGCTTTTGTTGAGAGCCTAATTAGAAAATTTTAGGTTTGGAAAATAACTTTAATCACGTTCATCTACTCGTTTTTTGCTTTATGTTTTATAAATAGTACCGGGAGGACGAGCGTTAACACGCTCGGAGGGGAGAAGAAAAAGAGGTGAGTGTGAAATTCTCCTCTCCGAGCGATTTACACACTCACTTCCATACATGGGCAAGCAGGGGGTACTGGGCCCCAAAATACGAATTGGTCCCAAAGGTTACTGTCGACCAAAAAAAAACGTCGACAGGAAAACGTCGACAGAAAAAGTCGAAATACGAATTCGTTCTCGATTTATGAATTCGTATACGAATTTTCACAACGAATTCATTCTGGGCGGCTTCCCAAATACGAATTGGTCCATTAATTTTTCCCCCGATACGACGAATTAGGAAGGGGGTACAGTACCCCCTTGCCCATGCATGATCGACCCAATAGTAATAGGATACGCAGCATTACTAGAGCTATAAACTTTTGAACAATGGAAATATCTTTTAAGATAGTTCCGACATTCAAAAATCCATTCAATAAAAGAACATATCAGCTAAATAATACAAAAATGGCGGACAACGAACTTTGTTTTAAAGTAAATTCACCACCACTTGGATTTCATACTTATTCTATATCAATTCATCCATATAAAGAAAAGTACGAACCTCCAAAAAGTATGAAAACTAGCAAGAAACATTTCTTACAATTTCTTAAAGAATATGTTACCGAGAATTATCTTACTAATATTCGATCAATTTCAAATGGAGTAAGATTATTAATTAATATGTGAGGCCGAAATGAATTAAGTTCTCTGGAATCAACCCTCCCCTACACCTCAATGGGCCTAAGTCCGTTAGACTCGACTTAGAGAGCACAATATCTTCAGATCAATGCCCTCATGAGATCCGGGGTTGGTTCCCTCAAATCGAATATGAATCAGAACCGAAGATAGGGGGTGCACGCTCAGCGTACTGAGGGGTAGGCGAAATCATTGATTACTTAAAGGGACACTAACCATGGCTTAGGTTTTGCCAACTTTAAAAAAAATTAATAAAAACATGAGTTTCAAACAATTTTTCGGGCGACGACACATTCGATTGCTGGTAATCTGGGGAATTTTTTGTAAAAAAAATTATTGAAAAATCATATGTTTTATCTGAGATATAGCCATTTGAAGTTTGGACCCAAAATGCCTATTTTTGCAAAAATTCAAAAATTCGCTAAAAATTTATTTTTGCTCGAATTTATTCGAGCGACCATATTTTAAAATGCTTTCCATATATTCAGAATAGTATTTTTTATGTATATTTTTCAAAGGTTAACAAATCAAATTCTCGGTCATGATTTGATGTTTGTTATCTTTCAAATTGTCTGGCACTATGTTGCAATGACTCATACATTAGCTTGATCGATAATATAAACAAGTTTGGTTGCATCATTCGAGCCAAAATAAATTTTTAGCAAATTTTTGCAAAAATGGGCATTTTGGGTCTAAACTTCAAATGGCTATATCTCGGATTAAACGTGTGATTTTTCAATAATTTTTTTTAATAAAAATTCTTTAAATTACCAGCAATCTATTGCGTGATCGCCCGAAAAAAGTCCGAAACTCATTTTTTTATTAATTTAAAAAAAGTTGGCAAAACCTAAGCCATTGTTAGTGTCCCTTTAAGTAATCAATGATTTCGCCTACAATACAAATTATTTGAACACAAATCATCATTCGTGCACACTAATATAACCCTGATCATAAGTTACTAAAATTACTAACTTTTTAGATTATCCAATTAGATTTTAACAATAGAGGCTATTTAGTGACATATCATGATTTATTAAATAAAAAAGAATACCAAATAAAACAGGAATTTTTATATTATCATGGATATAAGAATGACCACCATGGTAAAATATGGTGGTTTAAAGGAGGAAGTGGTCATTATGTTTTTAGGCCAAAAGGAGAAAATCCTTATAGATTTGAAGGCCAGATAAGCTTTCAAATTATTAATGTATGTTGTTTCAGGGAGAATTGATAAAAGTGGCAACCATTACACAAGGGAGGGGTAGAGGCCAATATACGGTATTTATAAAGAAAATTAGGTGCCAATGGGCCTTCTATGACCATATAATAAAAATCGAAAAATAATTCAAAAATGCAAAAAATTCCGACCAGAGCGGAATTTTAGGAAAAAGTCTGAAGCCATGAGTTTTTCGTGCTTAAATCACCTGAAAATCATGTTTTTCGCTCAAAAAAATCTAAGGTCAAAAGAATCATTTTTCAGATTTAGAAAAATTCGCCATTTTTTTCTGCCCAAAAATACGTTTTTTGAAACTTATAGCTGCTATAGAAACTCATAGAAAATGTTTTAGACAAATTCCTCTGACCAATATTGAGATTTAGCCATG
>JAQGCP010001677.1:0-11848 GCA_034699885.1 Acrobeloides thornei | reverse complement strand
TAGAAATGATGTTTTTAGAAAAAAATTTTTTTTCGAAAAAATGTCCCTCAAAAGCTGCAAAATTACAGTTTTTTGCACCACCCTCATTTAATGCAAGTATAGGGGCTATTCAAGAAATGGGGGGGGGTAGGTCACCGGTCCCCGGCGTCGAAGTCGGCCCGGGGACAGATGACCTACCTACTCACCCCGTGACCTACCCCCCCCCCGATAAAATTTTACCGAGGTTGTGCAACTGTGCTCGAAAGTTATAGTTTTTTGGCAACGCGGCGAAAGTTATAGTGCTGTTTTTTCTCTTTTTTTAATGAAAAATTTTTTGGATTTTTTTAGAAAATGTTTGGATTTTTTGTGAAAATTTATTGATTTTTTATTGGTTGATGTTGAACTGGGGGATGGGATTGAAAAAATAAACTTCCCCTCTAGGGGAGGTTGAAAAATTAACGCCCCGGGACTTATTTTACAGTATTTACGGTGCTTACGTTTTTGAGTTAGCCTATAATTAAAAGCTTGATTATAATTGTATAGTCAATGTTTAAAAATTATGTAGGAAGTGGGCGAGCAGGAGAAGCCTCCCTTCTCCCTCATTAGGAAAAATTAGGGGATATACATGTACAGTAGGGGTGGGACCGACCCCTTTGAAGATGGATGAATTTGTGATGATTAATTTTATGTACTCGGGGTTTTTGGGCATGAGGAACATGAATCCAAAGGAATTTTTCAATTTTGACCCAAAGATGTACTCCTACTTTGAGGGGAACGCCAAAAACATGAAAATTTGCATAAAATTGGACAAAAAATTTTATTTTTTCACATTGAAAGTCACCCATAAGGGGTCATTTCAACGCGAAATTTTATAGAGAACAACTTTTGTCAAAATACTAAAAAATCTCAGGAATGCCAAAATTGTCTAGAGGCTAAAATGGACATTTTTTAAGGTTTCACACCACTTCAAAAAGCACCATTGTGTTTCTTTTGGGTCCAATTTTAATATTCCATACTCAGTTTACCTAGTACCGCGGGATTTTCAAAAAATTCGAACTTTTGAGACACCGCTTCTTAAAAATTACTTACCATTGCGTAGCATGTCAACTTTGGGGAAAATATAAACATATTCATTATTAGCCATGTTTTTATCGTATAAAGAGATAAGGAATTTTTGTTCTACAACCGGATCATCAAAACACAGCACTACTACTAAAAAGTTAGCGTCAAACCACACACTTCAACAAATGTCTTCAAGTCACCAATACTATTTTGGTGGTTTTTGGCCAGCTGAAGGACGGATAAATCCTGGTTGCTAGCGCAGTTACTTGAGATGCGGAGGCCGAGACAAATCTGGCTTAAGCCAGGCCAGTCACATCTGGCCTTGTCTCCCTTCAGGCGGCCCAATTTTTAGTACCAGGTCGAAAAGGTCCTAGGGCCGTCCTCTGAGGGCCAACAAATAAGTTATTCTCAATCCTAGGCTATACCGGTCCTGGCACATGAACATCTCTAGACGCCACTGCAGTGGCGTAGGAAGAAGGGTCGGCTATCGATCACTTCCTCAAAAAAGGCCATTTTCTCTCAAAAAAATAAAGGACCCTTATCTGTAGAGATTGTTTTTAAAATGTTTGCCCACTAGTGGGGCACTTGCCCCTTTGCACCCTTATCTACGCCACTGATCTATTGGGAGGAAAAGAGTGCATCTTCGAAAATGGCCTTAAATCTATAAATGCTTACTTCTCGATCTACTAGCTATATTATCCAAAATATCAAGGATATCTTTATCCGAAGTAGTTTCGTCTATTTTTCTTTTATAAGAGAAAGTGCAATTATCAATTGAGTTTACAACTTGCTAAAAATTAGGGTTTTCATTTGTAAGAAAATCTATAAATTACTTCAAGATCTGTATCAAACGCTGAACAATAAACGTCACCACTTGTATCATATTGAAAGATAAAAGAAAAATAATCCCAGCCAAAATGATCTAGAGCTTGGCAAATAGCATAACTTAGACTATAAATTGAAAATTTATTCAATTTTGAGCTTAAAAACAAGAATTTTTCATCAATTTTTTTCTTGCTGTGCTGCTTTTTTTGTCATAAGGATATTTTGGAACTTTTAAGATTTTTTGTTGAAAATCTCATCTTTATATGAGGTAACGATAATCTGACCAGGGAGTGTGAGGGATTTTTATATTGATTTCTGTAAGTGTTAATTACATGATGGTCCTTACTCTTTATAAGTAGGCAAGACATCGATTGTTGTAGCAAAATAATCGGCGTTAGAAAATTGGCTAGAGAAGCAGTTTCCCCAAATCAGTAGTGATTTGTTATAATAACTTGAAATGAAAGCCGCTTGTTCTTGCACTACTAAACAAATTCATTTTAAAATATAAAAGCTAAAAAATAACCTGCTGCACACGGAGGTGCAATGATCACGTCGACGTTTTCTTGAGAAATTAACTCAAAAGTTTTTCCAGCCATTTGTGATGGATCACAGCTGATATTTTTCCAGATAAAGCTAAAGTTATTTTGAAACAAATAACACTATGTAAGTGGTGCTCGAAGTTACAAAAAGTGAGTCAAATATGCGAATTTTGATTTGTCGCCATGAAAATTTTTGTTACTTTTGTCACCTATAAGAAATTATATGTCTAAAATTCGCACATTTGATGCCGGTACAAGTCTCGTCACTTTTTTTGTCACACTTTGAGCATCACTATTATGAAATACCTAAAATTCACACTTTCAGGTAATAAAGCTTCATTGTAAATTCTATCTAAAGCTATAGACAAGGCGCCAGCACTATTCCGATAACTTGCACCTCCAGTCGTATTAAGTCCATATTCTGGCATTAAAAGACCTACTTTAATGATATTTTGTGCCTAACATTGATTAAAAATTGCAATTATATAAACAGGAAAAGTTTTTACCATAGCGTTTTGAGGGCATAGAACTAGCAAAAATTTGGCTAATACAAGGAAAAATAAAAATGCCATCTCCAAACTTATTATGAGCATCAAGTCTTGGATACAACTGTGCTCGTTTTCGTAATATTCATACAAACAAATTTGTCCTTCAAATACTGAGCTATATCAGACTTAGAGTTAAGACAATTGCAGATTTTATAGGAAATGAACTAGCGAGACGAAGGCAGTTTGTTTGATGAAATGTGCAATGTTTTCAAAGTGCATACGCTAAAAACATTATAAGTTTCTAGAAAACATTTCATTTTAATTCTTAGCTTCAATTTAATTACACATAATCATCGTACCATATCCTACAAAATAACCAGGGCCGTAACCAAGGAACTTACCAAACTATCACAAATTGTTAGAAAAAATTTAAAACCTATCGCAAATGTTTCAAAAACTATCGCAAAAATTTTTTAATTTAACTCTTGAAGAAACTTCCATGTGAGAGGTTTTAATAGAAAATCAACCACGTAATTTTGCGATAAATCGCAAAAGGGTTGCGATATATCGCAAGGCAAAACATATCGCAATGCGATGGGTTGCGATATGCTGGCTACGGCCCTGAAAACAACTTAATTTTACATCTAAAAAACTTAGAAAATATATTGCCATCCAAACATAACATTTAAAATTCCAACAAGAAATATAACCGTGGCGTAGGGAGAAGAGAAGGCAAGAGGGCACCGTGATTCGTTTTCGTAATAATCGTACAAACAAATTTTTCCTCCAAATACTGAGCTATATCAGACTTAGAGTTAAGAAAAGTGCAAGTTTTATAGCAAATGAGATGAATATAGTTTGCAATGTTTAGTGCAATAGTTCAATGCTTTTCAGAGTCATACGCTAAAAGCATTAAAAGTTTCTAGAAAACATTTCATTTTAATTCTTAGCTTCAATTTAATTACACATAATCATCGTACAAAATCCTACAAAACAAATTAATTTTACATTTAAAAAACTTAGAAAATATACATTTAAAATTCCAACAAGAAATATAACCGTGGCGTAGGAAGAAGAGTAGGCAAGAGGGCACCGTAATTCGTTTTCGTAATAATCGTGCAAACAAATTTGTTCTCCAAATACTGAGCTATATTAGACTTAAAGTTAAGACAATTGCAGATTTTATAGGAAATACCGTATTTCTTCTAAAATAACCCCCCCCCCCCCAGCGTCTTTTTGCAATCTTCTATTTTGTAACCCCTGAAAGTTCGGGGTTAACCACTGAAATTTTGGGGGTTAATCCCCGAAAATATAGGGGTTATGCAAAACGGGGGTTAAGAAAAAGGGGGTTACGCCAAACGGGGGTTAAGTAAAACCAGATTTGGGGGTTAAAAACTCTTAACCCCCGTATTTTCGGGGGTTAACTCTTGCATTTATGAGGAATAAGCCCCAAGAATTAAATCCGTTTTGTGAGTGTACTCTCCCCCCCCAAATTCTTGGAATTCAAGTGAAAAACTTGGGGTAAAATAACTCTATTCCCAAGAGTGTCATTTTCTTTATTTTTAAAAATTTTACCTCCCAGAAAATTTTTCTCATGAAAAATGTCCATATGTTGCCATTTTTCATCAAAAATGCCTATTTTTTACAATTTTTTGTCAAAATTTTAGGCAATTTTGGTACTACTAAGGATTAGCGACCGCATTGAACGTGAATTTTTTCTCGATTTTTTTCTGAAAATGACCTCTATGAGGGTAATTTTTCACGAGGAATCCGATTTTTGCATTCCCGAAGCTCAAAAACGCTTCCTTGAGCCATAAAAATGCATCCCTGCGTGGTCGTACAAGTTGTTTTTTTACTGCTCCCATATTTAAAGAATTCGCCAAAAATCGAGTTTAAATCCGTTTCTATCGTCCGATAGCTCAATCGAACGCCCTAATCACCGGATTTTTTTAGAAAACAAAATTATTGAAAAAAAAATTTATTTTCGATTTTTTAGTCCAAAAATAGTGAAAATCAAGGTTTTTTTAATTGCTCTCACATTTCAAAAATTTGCAAAAAAAATCGAAAAAAATTTTTTTCCAAATTTTTCGTAAATAATTTTGTTTTCTAAAAAAAATCCGGTGATTAGGGTGTTCGATTGAGCTATCGAACGATGGAAACGGATTTAAACTCGATTTTTGGCGAATTTTTTGAAATGTGGGAACAGTAAAAAACAATATGTACGACCACACAGGGATGCATTTTTATAGCTCAAGGAAGCGTTTTTGAGCTTCGGGAATGCAAAGATTGGATTCCTCGCGTAAAATTACCCCTATAGGGGTCACTTTCAGAAAAAGTTTTTTTCGCAAAAATTCACGTTCAATGCGGTCGTTAGTAGTACCCAATTTTTCGTCAATTTTTGACATGTAAAAAATTTTTTTAGAGGATTAAAAAAAATAACCCCCGGAGGTTATTTTTAGTGTTGTGCAGTTGTAAATTTACATAATTTACGTTTATTATGTAAATTATGCAAAATCAAATCGACTCAGATGGGGTTCGAACCCACGACCTTGTGAGAAAAATCAAAAAGTCCATTTTTTTCAAGTTATGTTTAAGACAAAGATGAGCCGGAGTACCGTAATCCGTTATTGGCGTCACTTTCGACGTTTGTGTGCCAACTAATTTAATGCCCCCCCCCCGATTACGATTGGCGGACCAGGTACAAGCGTGGAAATCGATAAGTCCTTCATGACAACTCGAAAAGCACAAAGGGGACGTCGCGTTAGACGCTATGGTCGTTGGATTTTTGGTGGAACAGAGCGCGGATCAAATCACTCCTTCATGGTTCTTGTACGACGACGTCGAGCGATCGATCTGCTTCCACAAATTCTACGCCATATTCGACCTGGAACAACTATTTATTCGGACGAGTGGAGAGCTTATCGAGGGATTGTACGGCTTCCAGGATGGTTATTGCACCGTCGGGTCCATCATAACCGTCATTTTGTCGATCCTATTACACGCTATCATACCCAGAATATTGAACGAAAGTGGGGCGAGTTTAAGTCTGATGTTCGTCAAAAGAAAGGAATCCATGATAACCAGCTTCGCAGCCATATTATTGAGTTTTTGTGGAGAGAACGATTCGGAAAAACCAAGAGTGCATTTTATAATTTTTGGAACCATGTTTCTGAACTTTATCCGTGTAATTAAATTGTTGTATTTCATTGTATTAATTTTCTGTTCTCTATTGTTATTATTGAAATAAAAGCGAAAACGACTGAAATTAGAATGAAAAAACGGCTTAAAAATGTTTTTCAAACATCAAATTTTCTTTTTTGCTCCTTAGGGTACACATTTGACACTAGCTCCAAAATTTATAGAGTAAAAACACCTCATACCCCTTTAGAAATAGACGAATGCAAATTGAATATGCACAATTGCGATCAAATTTGTGTCAATTCACTGGGCTCTTTTAAATGCGAATGCTACAATGGGTTCTCGTTGAAATCAGATGGCAGGACTTGTGAAAGTAACACACAATATATTAAGCTTATCCCCGGCAATTTAGGAACATGTGGAGGGATCTTCACTGCGGATTCAGCTAACTTCAGCAGTCCTAATTTTCCATCCAACTATTCGTCCAACCTTCGATGTATGTGGGAAATTGCCGTTGATGAGTATCATCAGATCTTTTTGGAAATTCCTCATTTGGAGATAGAAGGAATGAAGTCAGAGTGTGCTTATGACTTTTTGCATATCTCACATGTACAGGGTAGCCCCAAAAAAGTGCACTTTTGTGATTTTTTGGGATCGAAATTTTTTTCGCACAATCGATAAAATTATCCCTAGAGGGGTTATTTTTAGAAGAAAAAATTCTGGGTCTCAAAAAATCGCAAAAGTGCTCTTTTTTGGGCCACCCTCTAATTTTATGCTGGCAAAAAAGACTATGCTTTAAAAATAATAATTTAGATAGCTGGAAGACGAAATGGTGAACTTCGTTTATGTGGTTCGTATACAGAGCCCTTGTTTTTGAAATCCATTTCAAATCGACTCAAGCTAGTCTTTCAATCGGACGCATCTATGG
Organism: Acrobeloides thornei; assembly: GCA_034699885.1. Taxonomy (NCBI): domain Eukaryota; kingdom Metazoa; phylum Nematoda; class Chromadorea; order Rhabditida; family Cephalobidae; genus Acrobeloides; species Acrobeloides thornei. The sequence continues at coordinate 4,889 of JAQGCP010001677.1, read as the reverse complement.
AAAGGTCCGGCTTCACTGTAAACTATGTGGCCGATCTAAATGAGTGCGCTAAAGAGAACGCCGGGTGCTCTCATATCTGTGAAAATAAGTTAGGCTCGTATGAATGTCGGTGCCCGAGTGGCTTTACCCTGGCTGAAAATCGACACAAATGTGTTGAAGGAGGGTGCTCTTATCAGCTGTATGAGCCGGCTGGGAGGGTGGTGTCGCCGCATTATCCAGATTTTTATCCAAACAACAGGACTTGTAAATGGCATATTTTGACTACACCTGGACATCGAATTGTTTTGGTAAGGAAAAATAGGTTAAAAAATGAAAAATTCGTTAAAAATTGAAAAATTTATCAAAAATAGGTTAAAAAAATGAAAAATTTGTCAAAAATTAAAAAATTCATAAAAAATTGAAAAATTCGTCAAAAATAGAAAAATAGGTTAAAAAATGAAAAATTCGTTAAAAATTGAAAAATTTATCAAAAATAGGTTAAAAAATGAAAAATTCGTTAAAAATTGAAAAATTCGTCAAAAATCGAAAAATTCGTCAAAAATTGAAAATTTCGTCAAAAATTAAAAAATTTGTCAAAAATAGAAAAATTTGTTAAAAATTGACAAATTCATTTTCAGGTATCGGAAATGTGAAATTCGGATTCTCTGCATAAAATTACCCCTAGAGGAGTCAATTCCAGATGAAAAATTTTTTTAATAAATTTAACCTAAAAACATCGTGGCATATGTGCCCTTCCCTGAATCAGGGTCGTGTCAAATCAGTCTATGCTCCCACGATCGATAAAGTTTCAAAAAAATTTTTTATAGGAATTCCATATATTTGCCATTGAAGACCATAGTGCATGTAAATATGATAAAGTTCAAGTCTATGATGGTGGCGATGAAATGGCACCTTTTCTGGGGAAATTTTGTGGTTTGGCTATTCCGCCGGAACTGGAATCGTCTGGAAATCAACTTTTTATTGAAATGCTTACTGATGAGACAAATTCAGAAGCAGGATTTAATGCCACATACGAATCGGGTAAAAGTTGGAAGGGTATTTCGATCATTTTCGTTTCAATACACATATCCCCCTTCCCTGAATCAGGGTCAGGAAAATATTTTCCCACTTCCGGAATGCGCTCCGTAAAAGCAAAAAATGCTTCAAATTTTGTATTACATGGAATCAACTTCGCAAAAGTAGATTGATCCTTGTGTTTTCTATCCTCATTTAGAATGCGGTGGGCAACTATACGCCGAATCTTCAACCGGATTCATCTACTCCCATGCATATTATGGAGATCGAAAATATGAAAAGTCATCCAAATGCCAGTGGGAAATCATCGCCGACCCCGAATCGAATGTCAAACTTTTGTTTACCCAATTTTCGTTGGAATCCGAAGACACGTGCGAATACGATTTCGTCGCTATTTACGACGGCGAAAAGCGCGAAAAGAAGATGTATGGACCATTTTGCGGAGATATTGTAAGCCTAATTTTAACAAAATCAACAAATCTTTCCAGGACATTGAGACCATTATCACCGAATCGAACAAAGCGATCATTGAGTTTCAAACTGATGACACTGTTGAACAGAAAGGCTTCATTATTGAATATGCGTCTTCTCGGCCAGTCGAAGAAAGAAAGCCTTCAAAATTCGGTTCAAAACGTCCATCGAAAGAGTTAATTGTAGAGAGCTGATCTGACTTTTTTGTACAGAGTGTACTAAAAAAACTGGATACAGTTAAACCTCCGTTTAATGACAACGACGACGCAGGGATGCCTTAGGGAAAATCTGGTATATATAGCAAATCGATTTCTTTATATACCAAACTTTCCCGTCGGCATCCCTGCGTGGTCGTTATGTCCGTGTCATAAAACGGAGGTTTAACTGTATTTACGATTTTTTCAAAAATTTTCAAGAGTTTTAATTTTCACCAAAATAATCCTATGGGTTTTGAGTGAATTCGATCGCGCGTCGGGGGTCCAAAATGTGTTAAGAACACAAGGGCTCTGAACAGTTGTGTTCGAAACACAAAGTGTCCAGAATAGGCTAAGGCTTAGGCTTAGGCTAAGGCTTAGGCTTAGGCTAAGGCTTAGACTAAGGCTTAGGCTAAGGCTTAGGCTTAGGCTAAGGCATAGGCTTAGGCTTAGGCTAAGGCTTAGGTTAAGGCTTAGGCTAAGGCTTAGACTAAGGCTTAGGCTTAGGCTTAGGCTTAGACTAAGGCTTAGGCTTAGACTAAGGCTTAGGCTTAGGCTAAGGCTTAGACTAAGGCTTAGACTAAGGCTTAGACTAAGGCTTAGACTAAGGCTTAGGCTAAGGCTTAGGCTTAGGCTTAGGCTAAGGCTTAGGTTAAGGCTTAGGCTTAGGCTAAGGCTTAGACTAAGGCTTAGGCTTAGGCTTAGGCTTAGACTAAGGCTTAGGCTTAGGCTTAGACTTAGGCTTAGGCATAGGCCCGTTTTGTGTTCTGGGTTCGGAACACAGAATATAAGTGTTTCTGTTTTCTGAGCACATTATGTTTTGTGTTCTACAGACCTTGTCTTCTTGCTCCCCTATCGCGTGCATTACCCTGATCCTGGATCAAGAATTTGGTGTAAGTTTGAAAAAAATTTTGCAAATTGCACAACTTCAGTTTTTTCGTACACCCTGAGATAATTCTTTGTTGCCTACAAATTTTGTAGTTAGGATTGAAGAAAATTTTCAAATAAAAATTCGGCACGGCTATTTGTGGTCACAAACGGACACACACACAGCAAAGTCGGAAAATCGATCGAGAGCGACACATTACTAGTCAAGGTCACACAGTCAAATCGAGCAGTATAGAAAAGTTGTCATGAAATACCTCTTCTATGTCCTCGTCCGTACATAACAAATTGAGACTGCTATTTTGCCATGGTTTAGGCGCAAAACTTCCAGATAATATTAGTGTTGCCATTGAGAAATGGGCTACAAACTTACGAGTCCCTTTTTATAGGTAAATTTTTGATAGTCAACAAACGTTGAAATTATAACCAGGTAAGGGGGCATCGGGGGACACTTGCCCCAAACCTGAAATTTCGGAGCTACTATACAAGAGGGAGGGGGCCACCAAAGTGAAAATTTTTATGGAAATAACCCCTCTAGGGGTAAAAATATGCAGGGGGATCCGAATTTGATATTTTCGAAGCGAAAAACACTTCCCTGATTCAAGGAAGGATTTTTGCGACTTTTCGCTTCAATACACAATACGCCTTCCCTGAAAGCGTTTTTCGCTTCGAAAATGTCAAATTCCGATTCCCCTGCATGTTTAAAAAAAATTTTCACTGGGTGGTCCCCCCCCCCATTGTGTAGTAGCTCCTGAGGTCTTTCATCTTGGTGCCCCATCCTCAAATTGGATTCTGGTTATAGACCTGATTCACTAACACAAATTTAGTGTTGTCTATCAAAATCATGGCAACCCGAATCAAATATGGAATGTAAATGATTGGAGAGACAACATCATAACTGCTATAGACGAATCCGTGAAAATCCATGGCCAAAATCCGGTTGTTGTGGGAAGTTCGGCTGGATGTCAAGCCGTGCTCCGAGCAGCACTAGCACGCGCTCATATAATCCGTGGATTAGTGCTATTCTCACCCGGTGTGGGCCTAGACTTGAACTATATGGATAGAGTGCTGCCCGGAGCTGTGGTGCATTTGAAACAGGGTCGTGTCGTCAAACATCCTGCAATGGACCCAAATTTGAATATTAGGGTGGATTTGACTAATCTTATGGAGTTTGTTGATGTAAGGGAAAATGGTCGTTTGATGTTTCGAAAGTTGACGTTTCGAAACTTTTTGTATGTTTTTGAGGATTTCTCCGGAAATACAAAACCAAGCAAAAATTTTTGAAATAAGTAATTTGTAAGATCATAAAAGGCATAGGCTAAGGCTTAGGCTAAGGCTAAGGCTAAGGCTAAGGCTTAGGCTAAGGCATAGGCTTAGGCTTAGGCATAGGCTAAGGCATAGGCTTAGGCATAGGCTTAGGCATAGGCTTAGGCATATGCTTAGCCTAAGACTTAGTCATAGTCTTAGACATAGGCTAAGGCTTAGGCTTAGGCTTAGGCTAAGGCTAATGTCGACTTTTGAAACATCAAACGACCAGTTAGTTACTTTCCAAACAACCCAATAGTTTTTAGAATTGTCCACTGAAGCCGAATAAGCCTATCCCATTAAATTGCCCAATTCGGATAGTTCACGGACTAAAAGATAGACTCGTACCATTCGCAAACAGCCTAAATCTCCTTTCTCTACTCGAAACTCAACACAAAGCACTAACGCTAATCAACGACGGCCATTTTATCATGGTAAACTATTCATAAAGTCTGTTTCACGGAGAAGTTCCAAAAGCATAGCTTAGTGGATAGCATCACAGACTTCAAGTTTGAAGATCTGGTTCAATCCTATTTGAAGCCAAATCTTTTTACATCGTCAAAAATGTTGAAAATTTTAGCCTAGGGGTAATTTTATGCGAAAAATACGATAGTGATATTATTTTTTCATGCAAATTTTTGTGAAAAATAGAAAAATCAAAAATCAAATTTTACCTATTTTTACTTAAATCTTGATGTTTTGTTTGAAAAAATTGATTTTTCTATTTTTACAAAATTTTTCATGAAAAAATAATATCACCATCATGTTTTTCGCATAAAATTACCCCTAGAAAAAATTTTTCATCAATTTTGAACGATGCAAAAAGATTTGATTCCAAGCGGGATTGAACTCGGATCTTCAAACTCGATGTCTGTGATGCTATCCACTAGGCTATGCTTTTTAAAACCTCCATGAAACAGACTTTAGTGCTTATTTATTGACATTGCTTTTTTTAGGATGAAACTGTTATACATGAGTCATTGGACAGTTTGTGGAAAACCATCTCATCGTTATATTGAT
>JAQGCP010001676.1:0-11849 GCA_034699885.1 Acrobeloides thornei | reverse complement strand
CTGTATTTATTTTTTCTTAAATGTTCAAGGATTTTGAATTTTATAATGTTTTATTAAATCGTTTCAATAAACAATCTAATTGACGCCTGAGTGCCGGCTCTTCGCTTCAATGTTCAAACTCATTTGAATTCAAAAATTACAATTTTGAAAAAAATCATTTAAAAAAATTGTAAAAAATCATTTTTAAAAACTATATGTTCCCTAACAAACTTTTCAATTTTAATTTTAGATCAGGCCATTAAGGAACCTCTAATAAACTCGTTTCTTATTGGTAATTTGTTAAAATATTGTTTATATAAAAAAGTCATGAGGAATTTTTGTTTTTCACATTCCATTGCGCTAATTGATACATTTGTGTTCAAATTATTCAAGTTCAAATTCGCCAAAAATAGGCGTTTTATGAATAAAAAGCATAAAGAAGGGTCCACTTTGCGACCACCTCTCGAAAAAAAATTTTTTTTGTCAAAACAGCCTATATAGGGGTAAAATCGTGCGAAAAATCGATTGCGCGCATTTTCGAAGCGTGAAAATGCTTCTTTGACCCTGATTCAGGGAAAATATAGATTTTTTAACCAAAAAAGCACTAGAACTTGGTTTGAAAAAATCATTTCTCTATAACATTCCTCTATGGTGCAGTGGCAAACAGGGTCCGAAAAAGGAGCCGAGGCCCCGGGCCGACATCAGCGGGGGCCCTAGGAAGCTTTTGGGGGCCGGTGGGGGCTTTTGGGGACCGGCCGGGTTTTCCCCTTTAAGTTTATGCTTGTTTTTTGATGAAATTCACTAACTTGATTATAAAATTTATTAGGCTTCTATAAAATTTCGATGTCATTTTTTAAACTTTATGTTCTGATGTTTTAAAATTGTTCGCATTCAATAAATGCACTTTTTGAAAAATTAAACATTTGCTTCTATGATCCTACTCACGCAAATACCCTTTAAAGTTTGATACGAGAAAATGCAGGCAAATGAGCAATCATCAAACATTATTTAATGTTCTTTTATAAATTACAAAAAAGAAAAGCTTATGAAAAGGACTTTTTAGGCATGTGATAAGAAAATCATCTGATTTTTAAGAATTTTATTTTCTTAACATTTATTAAATTGTTCAATGAAAAGGCCATTTTTGGAAATTTTTATATCTCGGAAAGTTTAATAGATTTTTTGTTGCGGTTTTCGATACATAAAGGACCAGCCCACTTTGACCCGAATTTTTGTTCAAAAGTGGAAAAGACTAATGTCAGAGCCTTGAAAACGAATCCCTGACCCTGATTCAGGGAAGAAGTGTTTTGTATTGAAACGAAAATATGCTATTACAGGGACAGGGAAGAGTCTTCAAGGTCCGGCATCACTATATAGACCTTCCCCCTATATGATTATTTTAGTGAAAATTAAAAAAATTGAAAAATTCGCTAAAAATGTAATAGTCTCTTTTTGGGGCACCATATAGTAAATTGTTCAGGCGTTTTATAAAAATTTGCAAAAAATAAGATTTTTTATCAATTTCGAGAGGTTCTGATATCATTTGGAAATTTGTGACATTGTCCTTTAGTCAAGGGTTAATTTTCGTTTTGATTATTTATACTCTAATTTGTATCAACTTTAAGTATACCCCTTTCAAAAATTTATTCTGTTATAAAAGCCCAGTCAGGTGTGTTTTTGAAATTCACTTGGGAGGATTACCCAAAAATAATCAACACATGAGCAACAGTTGTAGCCATAACAAGATAGCTTTTCTTGCCCAAAACTATGATAAATCATGCGATTTGCAAACGAATGACACATCGCCTCAATTTTTGCAAATTCGGACACATGTTTTTAGCAAACTTTCGGCGGCGACCAAAAAGATTAGCAAGAGTGTGGTTATTTATGTGAGAAATGGTGACTCATCACAAGTGCACAAATAGAATAAACAAAAATTTTTTTCGTCCCCTTTAAAATTTAAATAAGTATGTATTTCAAGAGTATCATATGATCTGAAGAATAGAGGGCAGTTTAAGTCTCTTTGAACCTAGCCGCGCCTAGATCATCAAATTTTATTGGAGACTTGCCAGCTGTGGTCCCACGCAAATTCTTGCTTCCTTGCTTCAAGCTATTGGACGAATTCCAATGAGATTATACATAAATATGTATCGAAAATAACAAATTTTCATCGACAACGATAATTCTAGGAAACCAATCTACATATGTTTTTGTTTATGTTCTTTCAATTATTCAAGCCAACAAAAAATGTTGGCATTCTCATCGTTTTAATATGCAAAAATGCATGATTTTATAATTTTAAAACATAACAATATAATAAGAAATGCGCTCAATTGATTTCTCTTAAAATTAACATGGAAAGAGATTTTAGATATTCGAAACAAATTCTGTTTCATAATGCTACAAAAAAGCTGGGCATGTATGGCCTAATAGCTAGAACTAGCAGCGTGTCCAGGATTTTGGTTTGGGGGACAACTAGGTAAAAATCTTACTTTCTTGAATGTTGACCAAAATGCCATTTTTCTTAAGAAATTTTTGATTTGAGGGCATCCCCCGGATACGCCATTGACTAGAATGCTAGCCATTCATACTATCCCATCATGGTCTAAATTTTTATTTTATTGAATCACAAAAAGATTCCTCGCAAAATCTCTTATATTGAGGGGGAGGCAGAATTTTCCGGAATATGGCCAAAATTTTCCAGAATTGTAGAGTCCGGAATTGATTTTTTTCTTTCCGAATTTCGGAAAACAACAATTTCAGACTCCAGTGTCCGAAGTTGTGGGAAACATTGTCCACAATTCCGGTAAGTTTTGGCCACTGTTTCAGACAATTTTCGGAAAATTCTGTCTCCCTATATAGAGTTATTTTTTGTGAGAATTAAAAAATTTGAAAAAAATCGCAAAAGTGTCAATTTTATGGCACCCTGTAAAAATTGCCTGAATCAGGGTTGGAAATAATAATTTGTCATGCAAATTTTTTATACCTTATTTATTTTGTTGTTTTTTTAAATAAATCAGCCCATTTAAAAATTGATTAATGCCTATGATTCTTTTTGTACTTAAAGTATAAAGTCCCGAGCTTTACGAAATTTTTTTCATAGTTTATTCACGTGAAAAATCATTCCCGCAACAATCGTTGTTGATTCATTTTTAATCATTTTCTACCAATTTTTGCCTTTTTCAATTATTAAACATCATAAATTATTAAAGATTTCCCTTATTTTTGCAAAAAATTATTAATTCAAGTATGCATTTTTCTTCGAAACTATGATTTCAGTATCAATAATCACCCCGATAACATGGTCTAGAATTTGGTAAACATGGTTTTCCGTTGGTGTATCCCCAAAAATTTGTGCATGTGAAATTTGAGAAGTCGAATGAAATCAAACAACAACAAACATGCGAAAAAGTCTATTAGAGAGTCGGTTGGATGGTCAGCCCATGATATGGCTTCTGTCCGCGTGATCATAGTAGGTACAAACAAATCGAAGATTTTTGGTTAAATTCCTTATATTGAAAGGAAAATTGGCATGCCATAGGCGGAAATTTTTGTTGTTGAAAAGGCTTAAAATTGCTCAGAAATTATAATTTCTGGGGAAAATATATAAATTTAGACAATTTTTGGTAAAAAATGTGAAAAAGGAAACATTCAGGCCGACCTGGGCGGTTAAAAAATACCGATCTGGGTGACAAGCCAGTCCGGCTGTGACCATCCTGGTCTAGACCAGGCTTGTCCTCGGCCCTGATATCTTTAAGGGTAGTAAGGTAGACCCCTACCCCACCCACACTCGAGTCCATTGAACCCCTAAATGTATTTATGAGAATGCAAAATGCATATGTATTATCTTCGCAAAAAATTAACACTTTCCCTAATTTAAACAACAGTCATTTGACCCCTGTTTACAACAAATTTGTTATTCTGTTTACGACACAACTTTATTGAAATGACCTTATTTTATTTACAAATTATTTTTTGTGATTTAATGTCCAGCTGTGCACGTTTGCACTTTTGCTGAATAAGAGCTGAAAAGTGGATCAAATGTTTCCTTTTTGAGTGACTCTCATTGTTTTGTTTTTCTTCGAACAAGTGGTTAGCTTTTGCGTAAATTCACGCGCTTGTCTTTGAAAAGATTTGAAAAACAAGTTTATGCACATGCATGGACTTTGCTCCGAAGTAGGATTTTGTTTATTGGAGAGTCTACTTAGCTACTTGTTTACCCTAATTTGGTTTAGGATGAAAAAATAGTATGCACATGTTGGTTGATAAGAGTCTTAAATTTAAAAAGATAAATTGTTGACAGAGTTAGAAGTAAAAAATATCATAAATCATTGAATATAAGTAAAAAATATTAAAATTTTTTGGCTTAACCCGTTTATGTCCTTTTTGGGACATGGTGCTTATGGATTCTAACTCAATAAATTTTAAGTCAAATTCTTCAAAAAGTTTTTATACTGAGAGAGTTCGATCCCCGAAGCTACTATCATAATTCAAAAGTTCATCAATAAATCGAAATCTTGAGTCAGATAATGAAATTTTGAATTATTAGTATAGCTCCGGAATCAAACCCCTTCTCCGTTAAAGATAGCTTTTGAGTATCTCTACCGATTGCGCTATGAAGGCTTCCATTACCATCATTTTTTAGGCGCTTTCGCACTCCGTGTGGCAGGTGTTAAACACCCAAACTTGGAACATTTTTTATAAAATTGAACTTTTGACCCTTCCCTCCCCGGGGAATTGTAAGTTTTATGATTTAAATTTGTATATCCATTAATTTTATCTTCTATTTCCAACTATTAACCTTAATTTTACAAATTTTATGACACATTCCCTCTTCTCCCAAATTTCAGTTTATTTGACCGGAAAGATTTGCGCACCCAATACAAATTCCTTCGCACAGCGCTCTCTTAAGAACGAACAGTTGACGATAGTGCGCGTGCACAAAACCGTCCTCCTTGCCAACCGCCCAAGATGACAGTCTCGGAATGGCACCGAGGTCACGGCCGCTCAAAATACTTGGCAACAACAGTCTGGGAGAGTGGGCGCAGCGAGCTGGCGACTTTCTCTAACTTAGAGAAGCCGCCTTATTTGTCAAAAATCTCGACTGTGAACGTCTTATTGCGTACCTGGCTACTCGAGTGGCAGCACAGATCATACAGACACAAATACAAATTTTGCATAGATGAGTGGACCGCGCAGCCACTTGTCGAATCGAGTCGAAAGAGATCTTCATCATAGACTGCGACTGTCTATGTTTACCCAAAATAATTCTTGGACGTAAGCCAAGCAATGGAATGACACATGAAGTGAGTGACCTGCGCATAGAGAGGGAATTCGACCGATTATGCGCGAATTTGCACAATTCACTCGAAAGCTGTGTACAAAAGAGAATGTTATTAAAGGATAAAAGACGAAACCTATTTTGGAATTACGCCAGAAATATGAGTGGGTACTGAAAATCTAGACAACAATGGATATACTGACGATTGAGTTGCACTTTTAAGAAAAACTTGAAAGTGCAACATGGTCGATTTATTTTCGTATTAGGTAAAATTATTTTGAAATTTATCATAATCCTTCAATTGAGGGCGAAACAAGAGTGTAAATAGGAAGCAAAGAAGCAAACTCCCCTCTCAAATGCCGATAGAAGACCAAAAAAGCCTAAAACCCTAAGATTCAGTGCCGTATATAGGGAGGGGAAGAGTAAAAAGAAGGGAGAAGGAAAGGGTACAAAATTGTAATTTTCTGAGCATTTTCATCTTAAAAATAAGCATTTTTCAAAAAACCTTTTGGAAAAAAAATCATAAGGGATTTTTTTCCCTTTGATTTTTATCAGAATTTTGACAAAAAAGTTTTAAAAAAACATAAGGGAAACCTTGATGTAAAATTGATCCTCCGAAATGGAATCCTAGCGTCGCCTACGCCTCCCACCCTAAAAAATTCCTAGCACTGTTAAGCCTAAGCCTAAAACAATATGCTTAACAACAAAAATTTTTAATTTTACACATTGAAAAAACATCCGGTCGGGATGCTCCGATAAAACTCCAAGTTTCTCACGCTAAAAATCTACAAAATCGGCGAAATTATTGGGAATTTTACACAAATTTTTAATCCTAGAACTTTAGTGGTACTTTCCCATGAATTCATCGTATTTTTTTACAAATCAAGATGTATCGGATAAAATAAAAATTCGTCTGAAAGTTTATAAATTAAAAAAATCCACATGATTTTTTATTGGAAAAGAGCATAAGGTAATAAAAATTTTTTGTGATAGGACTCTGATCTCTCATTTTGGTTCGCACACATTGTCAGCTCAGAATTTTTTTGGGAGTTAGGGACAATCCTCCAAAAAAAATTTTAAGATTGTTTAAAAAATTTATCTTATCCCCCACCCATTAAACTTTTTTATATCTCACCGCTACGTATACTTCTCATAATGCCCATTCATCTTTGCTATTGATCTTTTTTTAAATTTTTCTTTAGTCTTAATCACATGAAAGAAATTTTTTTTATATCGAAGTCATTAAAGCTGCAAATATTTTTTGTATTAATAATAGACCCGCGTGAGCACATGACATTGGTACTCTATTGCTCCATATTTATGCTAAAAGTGTGCTGTGGTAAAGCTATAATGTACTTTTGAACTTTCTAACTTTATAATGACTAGGGTGACCTTTTTGGATCTTGTGCAACCTTGCACTTTAAAAATTGCAACCTTTTTTATTGTTTTGTAATTAAACAATTTTTCCAAAAATCATAATGGTCTCCTATTATGATTTTTTATAAAATTGACCAAAATTTCCCATTTTTTCAACAATAATAGTATTTTCTGTCATTTTCAGATTAAAACGGCTATTTTCGAAAAAATTTTGTGCCTGCGATACTTTTTTGCTAAAAATGTCAATCAGTGTTGCCCCCTGTACACATGAGTACACATGTGTTTGTGTACACATTGTGTACACAATACACGTGTACACAAACACATTGTGTACACAACACATGTGTACACATTATGTACTCATGTGTACACAGTGTGTACACGTGTGTAGATACACATTACACTTTTAATGTAGTAAGATTCTGCAACCATTCTTAAAAATAAATTCGGTCACCCTAATAATGACCTTTTTTGAAATTTTTAGTTGTTCACCAGCCTGTGCCCTCTTCCCTTAGCTCATTATCATTTTCAGACATCGAATTTATTTATAGCATTCTAGCTACACTCTATTTTAAATCATCACATGCTCATTTTTTATATCTTCATTGTGTTTATTTGCGTTACTTTGTATTCCCTAAAATTTATGATATTCGTAAACAAAAATTATATCTTCTTTTCCAAAAATTTAAGAAAAATTTTATATTTTATATGCATGACCAGGCGAGTACATTTGCACTCATGAAAAATTCCGCAACAAGAAATTTCTTCTTGAAGATTCTAATCCTAAATTATTGAATAGGCTTAGGCGAAATCAGCACCACAGGAGGCGATCCTTATGACCATTCAATAGATCACATGTTTCTAAGACGTAAAGATGAAAGTATAGTCTCATAGTTTTCATATGAAATCATCAAACATAAACTTTTCACGCTTGCCATAAATGATTTTTGTCAATTTGTTTTGGTTGGAAAGAATTACAAAATGTGTAATGTTTTTCTTAAGATAGAGAAAAAGTTTAAGTTCTTTGTGTGATAACAACCATGAAATAAGAGCGAACAATCACAAAAGATCTATTCTTCAACTTTAGATTTTTTTATCTTGATCTTTTTAAATAGGATTCTTTTAATAATATTTTTTATTATAAAAAATTCAAGAATATCACTAAGAACAAAGAAATTCTAGCGACTTATGAGTTAATCAAAATTAATACTTTCTCTTAAAAAATAGGATTTTTAATATACCGTAAAACTTCTATTAGAACCCCCATTGATCGAAAATCGAGGATCATCAAATTTTGGATTCCCACAAAATCAACAGATGCCAATTTTAGTAACTTTATTTATAAAAATATCAATTTTATAAAAACGAATATTTTTCACCCCTTTTTATTTTTCCTGACTGTTTTTCATCATGTGATTTTTTACCTATTTTCCCAACACAAGTCTCCAGTTGGCTTATCGTTTCCATTCTTGGCGCCATGAAGTTATTCACAGCGCTCATTGACAACCGCAATATCAATCGTCTAAGTAATGAGGAAGAGTACTGATAAGAAAAGCGGAAACCAAGCCTTTACTAGCATCAATGTATCAATTTGACTTGTTATCATGGCTCCTGGTTTTATGAAAATTTTTATTTGTTGTGCTTGTGGGATTGAATGGAATGCACGATATCTTGACTCCATCAATTTTTAATGTGTTGATTTTGGCGCCATTACGTCAAACAGGAAATGTCTCATTTATGGCGTCGATACTGGACTTTAGACAGTGGGAAAATTGATCATTTTCATAAAAAATTGAATTAAAAAAACTAAAAAAAACCAATGATAAGAAATAAATACAAAAAAATAAGATGTGAAAAATGGATACGCCTAAAAATTTTAAAAAATCGATTTTCCAATTTTAAACGGCCCTTCACGATCCAGCTGCAAGTTTTCGTTGTAATAAATAAACTTCACAAATCGACAACTTCAAACGCAATTATCTCAAAAACTACGATTCGGAATTTATCGTAAAAACAAAAAATTCTCCATTTTTCATGAACTTTCCGAATATGTACAAAAATTTACAACTTTTTTTTCGACCGGACTGGTCCTTTAATCCTTTTGTTTTTATATATTTTATCGTGATTTTGTGCTAAATCTAATAGAATATTTTTTGAGTCAACCCCTGATAATATATCAACATTGTTTGTGTATAAAAAATTTAGTCACGTGTAAAAATCAATGAAACTAGAGAGGCGAAAGAACAATGAAAATATCGACGTATTAAAAATTTTACTACTCGTGACTTTATTTTAAGCCAAAAAATCGATTTTTTGGCCATTTTTTCAAAAATTATCGTGTTGGGAGGGAGAATGGGTAACTACGGGGGAATGGGTAAAAGGCGTCGGAGGCATAGTGGTAGCAGGCATACTAGTATTTTTGCCCTTATGTTGTAGAATACACTGTTTTTGCTCAAAATCGGCACTCGTTCCTGAAAAAATTGAAAATTTCACCCTTGGTCCTCTTTATGTTTTTTTTAGAAAACGCTCTATATTAGCATCCCCTTGTACCCGAAAATTTTTTCACAAAATACCCTATTTTTCAAAAAATCAAAATGACCAAACCCAACTACAGTACCTGTCTCTATTTTTATAACAAACCTTGATCCCTATCACAAAATTCCTATCATTTCCTCAATATATTTCCTTTTTCTTTCAATTCGAATTTGCTGGCACGAACTGACACTAAACCATAAGAAAACCCGCCAATTTTCAGCCATTTTTTGCTTTTTATTGTTCGACCACCCAAACTCGCTCGACATCGTTTGCCAAATGAAAAACCTCTTTTTATTAGGCATAAGGCCAGTGCGTATTCTTGCAAGGCAATGAAAGAAGCTATAAATTTCTAGCCAAGACGACGATTTTCCGTCTGGAATTTCGAATCTTAAAAAAATGGGAACGTCAAGGAGAAATGGGTTAATTATTTTTGATTCAATGCACCAGACGTTCGAAAAAATTATATGGATACGAGCGAATGTTTGTGGCAGAAAAATTTAAGTCGCTAACAAAAGATATAAAATAATTTTTTAGTATAAAAAATTTTGTAAAAATTTAATAAAATTCGATTTTTTGTTGAAAATTGCCAACAATCACCAAGGAGTTCAATAGAGGATACAATTTGCTCAAAAACATTTTTCTTTTGCTCATTTTTTTACTCCCCCTCCCAATTAAAGATAGATAATTGGAGACGGAGAGCCTTCGGCGCTCAGGCTCGGCCTCACTTCCGAGTGCTTCTGACTTGTGAGAGCCTCCGAGTGCTTCCGAGCGTTTCAGAGTCTTTCGAGCGCCCTCGATCTCTCCCAAGGGTTTTAGAACCTCTCTAGCACTTTCAAGCGTCTACGAGTCTTTCGAGCGCCCTCGACCGCTCCTAAGGGTTTCAGAACCTTTCTAGCACGTCAGAGTGTTTAGGAGTCTTTCGAGATCTTTTATAGTACTCTTGAAATTCGCATTTTGTTTTGATAACTATGGGCACCCGACTGTTATATCCTGAGATTTTACATAAAAAATCTGGATATATGTATTTGGAGATAGTAGGTCTGTAATATTGAAGAGGAAAGGCACGTACCAAAAAGTTGAATTCCAAAAATTTAAATTTGCACTTTTTTTGAAATTTCCGCTCCCTCTAAACAAATATGGCATGACTTTTTTCAAGAAATAAAGAAGTGATGTAATTTCAGCCATCCTTTTTATAGACTCTTTTAATTTTACTTACTTGCACAAATTAAGTAGTCATACTTTTTCATTAGTTTTTACTCGGCTACAAATATTTTTAACCGCCGTCAAATATCATAGTGTATATGGATTAAAAATTCAATTAGTCGCGCAAGTTTCGTGTGCATATGAAAATACTTTTAAACCTTATGACTACCTTTTACTATTTTGTCTAAGATAAAGTAAGTTCGATACGTACATTATGATTAAATTGCGTAAATTTTCTTATTTTGCCAATTCCGCAAATAGATTTTCAAAGTACAAAGTCCGAAAATGAGAATTCTTGCACAAATTATAAAAAGTAAATAATGGAAAAAATGTATAACAAACAACCCCTTATGATTTGTGATGGGGTAAAAACATACATGGGCAAACAGATGGTACTGGGCCCCAAAATACGAATTGGCCCCAAAGGTTACTATCGACCAAAATAAACGTCGACAGGCAAAAAATTATTTGTGATTTTAGAAAAAAAAACGAATTCGTAGTCGAAATACGAATTCTTTTTCGACTATGAACTCGTATTTCGGCTATGAACTCGTATGTTGAATACGAATTTTCGCAACGAATTCAGTCTGGGCGGCTTCCCAAATACAAATTGGTTCATTAATTTTTCCCCGATACGACGAATTAGGGAGGGGTACAGTACCTCCCCCCCCCTCCCGCTCATGTATGGGTAAAAAGTTTCCCCACATCAAATTTCTAATACATACTAGTTATATGTTTTATTATTCTTTCGATGTAAATTTTCCCTCTTTATCCCATTCATTTTCGAATCCAAATCAATCAAATTTAGCTACAATTTTTCATTATGAAGCTAGTTAAATTCAATGCTATGAAGATGGAGTGTATTTGAATTCTTCATGTCAATTGAAGAACTACATGCCGGCTGAGTAAATACCTCGTCAATCACCCAAACATCCAATCCTATGATCAGATTTATGTTTTATGGAATAGGATTTTGAGAAGCCCTTATGATTTTTTGGCTAAATATAGATTTGAGAAATGAAATATGATCTAAAAATGGAAAAATATTTTAGTTTTTGAAATTTTTGGGTGGGTACAAAAAGGCAGCATGTAATCAATCAACATGTAAATATTTTCGGAGAGAACAAATCGTAGTCTCACAAGAATGTTACAAACGGCTCAAAATGAAAGATAGTATGAAAGTATTTGTTAGAATACTTAGGTCATATCACAACAAACTATAAACAGACTATACAAATTAGATAAGGCCTGTATCTAGAAATCAATTTGGGAGCACCAAGATGAAAAATCTCATTTCTTAAGAAATTTTGAAACATTTTTCATTTTTTTTTCGTATAACAAAATGATATATTCGGAAAGATAATGAAAAATAGAGCATTTTTTGTTTTTACGGCATATTCTGAATCTTTGTAGTTTTCGAGATAATTGCGTTTGAATTTGTTACAAGCTCTTCGTTGTAATACACAAACTTTTT
>JAQGCP010001675.1:0-11850 GCA_034699885.1 Acrobeloides thornei | reverse complement strand
CCAATAAAATTTTATGCTTCATGACCAATCGTTTCAATAAACACGATTTTATTGAAAATCAGGCAAAGTTACATTTTTTTGACACCCTTGAACGCAGCCTCAAAAAATTTGGCTCAAAAAAATTTCAAAACCATTTTTTAGGAGAACACTTGGGTCGTCTATATATTGATCCGTTTATGAGGAGTAACAAGAGATCCGGCTGGAAGACCTTACTTGGAAGAAGTGATTTTTTCTGATTTTTTAAAAAATTTTGGAAAAAATTTAGTGCAAAATCCTATGAGACGACTGGATAAAATAGTGTACTTGATCGGAGCAGCAAACGAGCCGGACAGCGATGGGAACTCTTTTTTGCATTATGAGCAATTACAAGCTCTCCTCTTTCAGGTTTGTGTATCCAAAAAATGGCTCTCTAGGAAATGTTACACCAGAAAACTGACACCGATCGATTTTCTGAAAAATTCGTTAAAAATCGAAAAATTTCTCAAAAATTATCAAAATTGAAAAATTCGTTAAAAAATTTTCAAACCCGAAAAATTAGGATAACAACTTTTTGTATGAGCACTCAGTTTTTAATCCAAATTAAATTTTAAATTTGAATGCCATTTTTTAGCTAGGCCGTTCCATCCAACTGTTGCTTTCCGAAGTCCCTTATCGAGAAATAGCCATACCTTGGGAACCTCAATACTATGCATGGGGTGGACGAGTGATTTGGCGAGACGAGTACGCCATGGATTGGGACGCTGTTAACATGTTTCCGGAATTTTTGAAATTTTTCGTCTACAAACCGGCACTGCTGAGTCAGATGAGCAGTCCGCATGCGGTAAAAATTTCATTTGTTGGTGACGAAATGGCTATATAGGATGATCTCAAAGTTGACTTTTCGCATCATACATATCACGATCATGTATAACACGAAATTCGCATATTTGACATGTTGTAAATCGTCTCTATGATGATTCGAAACGGACCTTCGAATCATCCTAAAGCCGACGAAATATTTTTTCAGGTGACAGAAGCAATTTTGACAGAAGAGAAAGCCGAAGCGCCAGCATTTGCACTCCAAAGAGGAGCTTTCTGGGAAGCGTATAGGTGTCTGTTTTGGGCCGATTTCGATCTGACATTGTTCAGCATGAAAAGATGGACGTGAGTAGTTGTTGGGCTCAAAGATCGATTGGAGCTATTGTGGATCAGGGGGGTCACCCCAGTGTCAAAAATCGAAAAAAAATATTTCTATAATTTAAAAAAATGACATATTTAGGGGTAATTTGATGCGAAAAATCAATTGCGCGCATTCCCGAAGCGTGAAAACCTTCGACCCTTCAAAATTGATTGTTCAATTTTTAAGGGTCAAAAAAGGTTTTCACGCTTTCGGAAATGTGCGCAATCGATTTTTCGCATAAAATTACCCCTAAATGTCATTTAAAAAAATTTTTTTCGATTTTTGACCCTGGGGTGACCCCCGCTCCGATCGATTTTTGCTCCAAAATTGCATCAATTTGTTTTCAGTGATCGTTGGTGGCGTGAAATCTACGTGGAGAAATACGAAAAGTACTTCCCTTGGCCAATAGATAATAACTATCCGCAATTCCAAGGAACTAATTTTACACCGATATTCTCAAATCCGGTCTTTCATTGTATGTACTATAGAAAGTTGTGGACTGAGGTAAATATGTGTTACGCTTAAATTTTTCTCATTTTTTTGAAGCTCGGATTAACCACGCCGAGAACTAGGAGCTAGGGGGTCTGAGTTCGAGTCCCGGTCAGATTTGAAAACTTTTGCTTAAATTTTTATAATGAAAATTTTTTAGATGTTAGCTCTCGATATGCATGAAACGTTCGCCCTTGAACACGATGAACCAGAAACTGCAGAGCGACTAAAAAATACTCTACTGAGAAAAGGTGCTGGAGAACCACAAAACGAACTCTACATGAGGTTTATGGGCCGAGATCCGAGTATTGGAGCAATTCTTGACTTCTACACGAACCCTATACTATCTTTGGCCAGTGAAGAAATCAAGAAATTAGGCTCTAATTATGTATAGATGTGTGTAGTTGTTTCATTGCTATTGTTATATATTTAAAATTTTGTTTGTTACTTAGGATATGTTTAATAAAAGAGAATTTTTGGAGTTACTTCGGCTCTTATATCCCCATTGAAAGTGGTCTAAAATAGCAAAATACAATTTTTTAGATAAATTTTGATTTGTGAACAAAAATTTCGTTTTTAGAAAAAATTCAAATTTTTCAAAATGACCCCGACGCGTTACGTTGAGACGAACTTTATACATCCTGTCCCAAATTATCAGTTTGTTGCTGCTCGACCAACTCCCCAAAAACAACCAATTTATGTAATTTTAAATAAATAAACAATTGAAATAGAATAACAAATACAACTTTTAAAAACTTGGAAATACAAGTATTTTTCAATAATAAGAGATCGACCGGCAGATAAATAATGGATTCACTGGACAGTTTGAATCAACGTGATGTTGTCGCCCTTCAACAGAATTTTTCCCAACTTCTTTCGCTCGTTGGTCTTCGTTTTGAGTTCTTCTGCTTCATCGATCACGATGTTCATGTATTCGTCAAATCCTGAAAATAAGAGGCTGTTCGATTTCGATGCACATAATTGGTATAGGCGGTAGACAAAAAATGAAGTGGCACAACCCCCCCCCCTCCCCCAAGAATGAAGGGTAACCACCAAGTTTTGGGTTTTTTCTAAGGACTTTTTAAAAAAGTTTGGCCGCGTGGAGCATGTATAAAAATTTTTTGCAACCAGTCGTAATTTTGGTTCAGAATTTTGTTGAAAAAAATGGCCAATTTTGATCGAAATTTTGTTGAAAAAAATGGCCAATTTTGATCGAAATTTTTTTTGTACTAACAGGGGGGCCAAGGAAAATTTTTTAAATTTTTCCAGGTTTAGGGAATGTTCCCCCAATAATTACGACGCTGTTTTTATTGAAAATTTTTGGTGAAAAATCATAATGGGGAGACCATTAGGATTTTTGAGCAAAAACATAAGGAGGATCATTAGAAAAATTTTTCGATTTCGGAGAGGACTCCGTGCCCCAACTCGCGTACGGCCCTGCTTATACTCCATAAGGTCGCCCATCCAATGCCATAACCAGGAATTTTTTTAGGGAAGGGTGGTAGTTTTTGGATCGACCCAAAAATCGTAATGGTCCCCTTATGATTTTAAAAAAATTGAGCAAAAAACATAAGGTAGGGGGGACCAAGTCAATTTTTTTCGATTTTTTGAAAAAAAATTATTTTACAAAACATAGGTAGCACAAAAAATTTATTGAAAAATGCTTATTTTTAAGCTAAAATGCTCAGGAAATTGCGATTTTTGTTGATTTTCCCATGTTCAAAATGGGAAAATTTGAACATTTTTGGTGAAAAATGACAAATTTTAGACAATTTGATGAGGAAATTTTCATACCGATAATATATCCTTCAATGCGATGATTGATGTCCTCATAAAGCCAAATTTGGACGCGCGATCGGCTTTGCAAGCAGCGAAAGATCAAATTGATCGGCTGTACCATCACCTTCTGTACTTTGCTTGTTGCTGGTGGCATTTTTCACAGTTTTATAATAGCTCTAAAAATGATGAGGAAAAGTGAAAATTCTTTATACAGGGTGCGGCAAAATAAACCGGTCACATGAGAATGTTCATGATCACACATCGTTATAGGGACATTTTTATTGAAACCATAACAAAAGCGACAATTACAGGGGCGTAAAAGTCCTGACATTGTCAAAAATGCTGAAAAGGTGTTTTCTCGTCCAGAAAACACGTTTTCAAACTTTCAACATCCTTGTGTAGTTTTGCGCATGCCTTTTCTTCCAGAATACTTCATATGGCATAATCGAGGGTTTAATTCGGGAGAATTTGGTGGCCATTCTTCTGTTGTGATGAAATCAGGGCAATGTTCAGACAGCCAATTTTGAGTTTCGTTTGCGTTATGCGCTGAAACTGAATCTTCCTAGATGCACCATTCTTCATTATCAAAAAGATCTCTTGCCCAAGGAATGAGGTATTCTTCCAGCATTTCCATTTTTCAGTAATTCTATCGATTGATCTTAACTCCTTCCACAAACACCAAAAGGATCTTTCCAGTGCTGGTGATAGCTGCCCAAACCATCATACTTTTAGGCTGTTGTGCTCTTTCAACAACTCGTTCGTTGCTTCCTGGTGCTTCTTCTGCCCAAATTCGATCATTTTGCGGGTTAAACGACTGAAAAATTGGTGCTAAAAAATTAATGGAATCGCATATAAGAATGAACAAAACAATAGATAAAATGAACATTCTCAGGTGACCGGTTTATTCTGCCGCACCCTGTAAAGAGCGAAACAAAATTTCTAAAGATGTAACAAAAGTTATGGCAACTGTAAAATTTTTAGAACGTTTTGATGAAATTCGATTCGCGCAAAAGTTAGGTTTTTTTTCAAATACGCTAGACAAAAGTCTTTTTCAGTTTTTGTGCGCAAAATTCAAATTCTCAACGAGTACCTTTTTCAAAAACTAATTCGTAAAAATTTCGAATTTTGTCGATAAACAGAGCACATCTTTGAAAAAATGAAAAAAAACTTTCGGTACTCTTAAAGGAGAGGGACCCAAAATAACGTGGATACTTTTTTTTAAATCGAAAAAGTGCCAAAAATAGAAAAATTCGTCAAAATTGAAAAATTCGACAAAAAGTTTTTCCTGAAAATGTGACCCCTATAGGGGTAATTTTATACGGGGAATCGATTGTGCGCATTTCCGAACCCTGAAAATGCTTCCTTGACCTTGATTTAGGGGCACTAGGAACAAATGCACCGCACAAAAAAATTCCGCACGGATCTACCGCACAGGATCTTCCTAACATTTACACATCCGCATGGAATGACCGCACGGATCTTCCGCACATTTTTTTGCATTGTAAAAGTTGGCTAAATTTCAATAAAATCGTGTTTATTGAAACGATTGGCACAACATCTTTAAAAAATGTGAAAAAAAATTTTAAAATATGCGGAAGATCCTTGTGCGGTAGATTCCTTTAAAAACTGTGCGGTGCATTCGTTTCTATTGCCGATTTAGGGAAGGGATTATGTGTACAGAAGCGAAAATGAACTAAATTCGAATTTTCGCAGGGAAACCAACATTTCAGGGGTTTTTCTAGGCGTTTTTTGATTTTTTTTGATCCCCTGCTTAGAAAAATCCCTAGAAATCTGGTTTCCATGCGAAAATTCGAAGTTTAGTTCATTTTCGCTTCGTTACACATAATCCCTTTCCTGAATCAGGGTTAGGGAAACATTTTCAGGATTCGGGAATGCGCGCATCCGATTTCCCGCATAAAATTACTATTATAAGGGTCATTTTCAGAAAAAATTTTTTTGAGTCCCTCTTCTTTAAGTAGTACCTGATTTTTTTAAGGAGCACTTCATCTTTCGTTCGCAAGTTTTCGCATGGGCAACCCCATTGGTAATTATCACGCTAGCTCTGATGGCTCAAAGCATACATGCCGACCCTCTCGCCGGCCTATGCATGGTTGGCGGAAGCTCTCGAATCCAGCATCAAATTTTCGTCTCACTACGCGAGCTGGTTCTTTTCTTTGGCAGCTTGTTACCCTTGGCATCTGGGTGTCTGACCAGTGTCCACTCTAATCAACCCAATGGAAGTGGTCATAATTCGAGTGCGGGTGAGATCAAATGTTGTGTTTCAAAACGATTTGTCTGATTTTCAGGGTTAATTGGAGTATTGTATCCGGTAGCCGCTGCATTTTGGTTGATTGCATCGATACAATATTTGTTCAATCCGAATCTATATGGTTGGAATATTGTTAGCGCATTCAAATTGTTGGCTGATCCCACTTTAGGTAGAAAATTAGGCACTATAATCGGATTCACCTCACACAAAAAAGCGACGCTGAATCGATTTCTCGCATAAAATTACCCCCAGAAAGATGATTTTGAGGCAAGAAAACCAAAATTTTTCGATTTTCGCTTCAATACACACGTCTATTTCCCTGAATCAGGGTCAAGGAAGCATTTTCACGCTTCGGAATGCGCGCAATCGATTTTTCGCCTAGAAATTACCCTAAAAAGTCGATTTTTAGAAGAAAATTAGAAATTTTTTTCGATTTTTCGAGATTAGGCAATAAATGTTACGTTTCCTTATAAAATTTTTTATTCTATAAACGAACTCAATTTTTTCTTTTCGTTTTTCAACTTTTCAGGATCGTTTCAACAGGATAGATTTTTAATTCGAAATTTTTTAAAATTTCCAGTATTTTGGTTTGATGTGCGTTGGCTAGTTTTGGTCTCACGGCCCATCAAAATTAACGAAAAGGGTATGATAATGATCAAAAATAAAAATAAATGTCGCTAATTTACTCAGCCAACCGAGCGCTTCAAATTTTTTTCCTTGAATTTATGGCAAAAGCACAACACACATTCAATACATTGTAACAAAATTAGACATTTTACGCCAAATTTTCTCTCGCTTAGTGAATAGATCATCAAAGAACATTTAAATTCAAACGTTTACAACATAATTGACATTATAAATCGAGGTCGTTTCATACTCGAACTTTTTGCAATTTTTAAAAACACACAGGTAGCTAAAAACCGTACATTTGTGATTTTTTGAGTAATTTCGCCAAAATTTCTTAAAATTTTTTTCTAAAATAACTCTTGGGGATTTTTCTATGCGAGAAAACAATTTATGTAAAAATCTTGAAAGCACTTCCCTGATCCAGTCCAAAAATTGGATTTTTTCGTTTTTTAGAGATTTTTTTAATTCAGGGAAGCGTTTTCATGAATTTTTAATGCTCAAAATCGATTCCTCGCATAGAAAATCCCCATAGGGCTATTTTGGAAAAAATTTTAAACATTTTTTGGATCAATTTGATCGAAAAATCGTAAATGTACGTTTTTTCAAGCTATCTTGTACTAAATGATAAATTTAGATCACCTTACAAGAAATTTTAAAAAATGAAAGAGGTCGGTTATTTTGCCAACCATTACCGTGCTTGTTGTCAATGACATTGTAAAAGCAAAAAACGGCTGTTATAAAATCAAAGTATGCCCATTTTTTATATACCATGATGGAGGCTATCGAATAAGACCCTGGATGAAGAAATGGAAACTCGATTTTTGTGAATTTTCAAAAGTCCGGAATAAAGTTTAGAACACTACCTTTTTATTTAATAAATCCAACAGAAATTAGGAAAAAATTAATATTGGAATCATACATGACCAAGTGGTGATATTTTTTTATAAAAAATAATAAAATTTATTTTTTATTTTCAACAGCACATGCCTAAATTTGCATGTTATAAAGAATTTTCTAGTAGACCAAACTCAAAAATGTTTATCCAGATCAATTTTCTGCTTGCTTTCTTTTTCTATTTAAATATTGTCAAGGCACGTAGCCGTTATCCCTCCAGTCATGAAGCATATTCTAAATTGGATCTCATCAAAACAGATGCAGATGTCACTGTAGTCGTCTGTCATACTATGCTTCATGGCGATGTTATGGGGAATCAATACAGATTGGAAGCTAGTACGGTGGAAAATGAACGCATATGTGATTTAAGACTACCAAATCATGTATTGGTGGCTGTGGAGACGGATTTTCATGATCCAGAGACTTATTTCAGAATTGTGGGTACTAATGGGAATCAAAGATGGACTGTTGGTCTTCCAAGAATATTTTCTCGTAAGAATTATATCTATTTAATTTTAAAAAATGAGATAGAAGCCGGATGATGGAAAGTGCAAAAAGTACATGGAAATTGTGCGAGACTTATTTTTCATTTTCTTAATAGGGAAACTGATTGAAGTTGATTTGTCTAAAAAATTTTTTAATAAACTTTTTTTAGACAATTCCACAGTCCCTTACCATGGCCATGAACGTGAATACACGTCTGTCTGGTTTACTCCATGTGATCGAAGTGCTATCTTACTAAACTCAAAAAACACCAAAGATGCCATCATATTCATGATGAAGGAGTTACCCGAAGAAAAACTAGCCCTATACAAAGACCCCATCAAATGTGATGACTATTTAGATCTTGCTTGAAATCTTATTTGACTCTAACTACATCTGTTGTAATATAATTGTTAAAAATAGTTTAATTTTTTATTTCTTTATGTCTTTACAAGGGACCTGTCAGAAATGACGCTTCAGTTTTCAGATAAAAAACATATTATCTTGTAGAGTATACCTGAGTTTATTTTTGAACTGATCGATTTAGCTGCTAAAGCTTTTTGCTTACGATTATTTTTCATGATTATTTTTTGTCAAATTTTATAATGACAACAATTTGGGCGATTTCAGAAACTAATTTTATTTACATTTGCGCTAATCAGACATATTTGATCAAATTTAAAAAATGTGATGCAGTTGCGTTCAAATATAATAAATTTGGTGAAGTTTTTTTACACTCAATGATCATTGGTTCGTTTTATACTCAATGATCATTGGTTCGATTACGTCAGGGTCAAACCGTTTTTTGACAAACCGATAACCGGGTTGAAAATAACCGGATTAACCGATAACCGGGTCGAAAAACCGTCGATTATTCGGTTAAAGCACTGGATAAAATGAGCCTTTAAAAAGCAAATTTCGCCTGTTATGATTTTTCACCTGAAAATGCTCAAAAATGACAAAAACCTGAGCCCATCCTTCCACGACCCATCCCTCCACAGATGGATACCCAAGTTCCGAGATTACCCACTGGTAACTAAGAGCCTAAGAGGAAGGAGCAACCACTGGCCCTGAGCCGTGAAGTGGTGAATCTTGTCCTTAGTAACACGGTGGTAACATCTAGCGCCCGGGGATCGAACCCGGGCCCTGCTGCGTGAATATATGGGTGTACCCACTCCCCACTTAACCACGCAGACTCGTGACTATGTAGCCATCTAAAAAAGCTATGGTATATATTTAAATCTGTGAAGATTTAGGATTTTTTCGGATTCTAATTCTTAGCGAGCAAAAAATGCTTGTTTCCGCATTGAAAAATGTAGCCTGCATTATCTTTTAATATTGAACAACAAATGTCTGTCTGTGTTACCGAATTTTGTAACCTTAAGTCCAATCCCGTTACGACTTAAATTTTTGGAAAGAATTCGGCGAGAGAAGAAAAGCGACACTAAAATCATGAGGGTACCCCTTCTGAAAAAAAATTAAAAAATCAATTTTTCCATTTTCGGGAACATGTGCCCGCACGTCACATATTCGAATGTGTGACGTATTTCGAATGTGTGTCCATGGACATATATGCCAAGAGTGCCATGGGCACATGAGACGTGACGTGCAGAGGTTAAAATATTGTGCCCGACACATGGAACATGTGCCGGGCACATATTCCGGGGTTTTTTGCTTTAACTAAAGGATTTCATCAAAATTGCACCAAATTTGACATTTAAAAAACTAAGAAACGAAATTTTTGGAGTGTTTTTTGGTTTATATGCATTACATCTGCCAGAAAGAAATTTTGGCCGAAAAAAATTATCTTGGGTGTTTTAGAGAGGTTAGAAAATTCAAAAAATACACGTAAAATTTGGGGTCATTTTATTTTTGATTTTTGCAAGAACTTTGTCAATTGTGCAACAAATTTGGAAATTTTTTTAAAAATGTTCCTTATCGTTCCTCCTAAAAATCTGCAATAGGAAATAAAAATAAAAATCTGTCGACAGGTTTTCGAGAAAACAGAAAAATACGCAAAATATTGCCAAAAATCAGCATAAAGACATCAAACGCCATGCCAAAATACTCAAAAACTATCGCTTTGTATAATAAAAACCGTTTATTCTTCATCCAATTACATAAATATTGCAGTATTACAACACTTGTATGAGTATTAA
Source organism: Acrobeloides thornei (assembly GCA_034699885.1). Classification (NCBI taxonomy): domain Eukaryota; kingdom Metazoa; phylum Nematoda; class Chromadorea; order Rhabditida; family Cephalobidae; genus Acrobeloides; species Acrobeloides thornei. The sequence continues at coordinate 1,991 of JAQGCP010001675.1, read as the reverse complement.
AAATTTTCTCTAAAAACGTCTATTTTTGCAATAAATGGTTTCCTCCCTTTAAATAAATTTTTTTGAAAAAAAATTGATGCCATCTTGTTCAGCACAATTTTTTACACTTTTCTGCTGAAAATAATTAGCCAAAACTGTGTATTGATTTCGAATTATCCTAGAGCCTTTTAAACTCCCTTGCGTTCAATTAATACTCTCCAACCGTTCTACAACCTATCAAATTGTGGGTGCTCAAACACTTGCATAAGACTTAAAAACCTTATAAAATCAAATTGCAATATACACTTAACCTTTTAATAACCTACCATAAACATTCGGCAAATCATATCCAATGATTTTTAAAGGGGGACAAATTAGGGCCCTTTCTCCAAAAACATTTTTTTGAAAACTGACCTTCTAGGAATAAAAATAGGGTGAAAAATCGATTGCGCACATCCCCGTCGCGTGAAAATACTTCCTTCACCTTGCTTTCGCAAAAATAGCACTATTTCACGTTAAAAATAGTGCTATTTTCGCGAAAACAAGATGAAGGAAGCATTTTCACGCTATGGGGGTGTGTGCAATCGATTTTTCACACTATTTTTACTCCTAGAAAGTCATTTAAAAAAATGTTTAGAGAAAAGGCCCTAATTTGCACCCCCTTTAATGCAGAAAATATTTTGGTTTTCGAATATTCATCTGCAAAATTGATTTTGGCATTTAAAATTTTACAAAAAGAAACTCACATCAAAACATTAAAACTAGCACGAGTCTCGGAGAGGAAAAACGACTGAAAGAGCAGCACGTGAACTCTCGTCATCAAGCGAGCAAAACAGAAGAGAAAAATCGAATAAAAACACTCGCAAATAGCTTTTAGGAAGCTTATTTACATAGAATTTTGTTTGGAAATAACTTACAGGGTGCCCAAAAAATCGAAAAAACATTTTTGCTCAAAAGTCGAATTTTTAAAAAAAATCGAATTTTTGCTCAAAACTAGAAATTTTTTTTTATCAAAATCGAATTTTGTCATAATTTGTATATATTCGAAAAGTTCATGAAAAGTAGAGCAATTTTTGTTTTTATGGCACCCTCTGAATTGTTGTAGTTATAAAGAAAATTGAGTGTGAAGTTTCTTCTGTATATTACAACGAAAACATTTGCCTAGCTTTCAAATTCCTGATTCAATCAAAATTTGCAAAAATTGAAGCGAAAATAATTCGAATTTTTTGAGCATTTAGAAAAAAATAACTACTTTTCTCAGCTCAACGAGACGAATAAAATGACACCAAAATTATTCAATTTGAAAATCATTTTGGGTTAATGAAGCGAAAATTCTAATTCATGTTTTCGTTTAATAACCCAAAACAATGCTCAAATTGGATAATTTTGATGTCATTTTGTTCGTCTCATTGAGCTGAGAAAAATGCTATATTTACTTTTTCCTAGATGCTCAAGAAATTCAAATTATTCTCGCGTCAATAAACAACTTTTGATTGAATCAGGAAGTTGAAACCTAGGCAAATGTTTTCGTTATAATATACAGACGAAACTTCACATGCAATTCTTCTAAAAACCATAACAAGGGTCATACAAGTATTTTCATTTCTCCGAAATGCGCACAGTTGATTCCCCGACTAGAAAAACCCTAGGAGGGTCGAAAATTTCGTCAAAAATCGACTTTTATAGTCAAATATCAACATTTTAAAATTAATTTGCACCATTGAAAAACCCCCCATTTTTTGAAAAAATCTGTATATTGACACGAAAACATGAGTTACACTCAAAAAGACTGATTCGATCGTATTCAGCATGCATTTTTGCATAATACTGAAAAAAATTTCAACGAAAAATGTCGAATTTAGATGTACAGGGTGGTCCATAAAAAACCACACTTTCGAGATTTTTACCTATTCCTTATTTTGAGTATAACTTTTGATTGTTTTCCATGATCTTGGTATCGTTGGATAGTTCTGATTATGGACTATCCAACGACACCAAGATCATGGAAAACA
>JAQGCP010001674.1:0-11851 GCA_034699885.1 Acrobeloides thornei | reverse complement strand
AAAAAAGCGCATCGAAAAATCTTTCATGGTTGTCGAGCAATCATCGAAAGTATGGTGTTTCCAACCTGCTGTGTCGCTCTGTAGGAAAAACTGTTTTTACTGAAAAACAGATTTTTCTGTAACATATATACCGGTTTCCTCAAGGATTTCAATAAAAAATTTTCGGCGCGAAAAACATAATGTTGTTGCGAACACAAAAAAAATAAAGACAAAGATTTTATTGGTCTTAAATAATAAACAATAATAAGAAAACGTTAAAAGGCACAACCGCTCGCTACATTGTTCTCCGTATGAAGTGAAGAAGTTTAATTATCCTATATGTGACACATTGGGCAGGACGTGTGGCATATGTGACAGGCGTCGCTATTTCATATGACCCAACTGACATTAAATATCCGAAGTGTCATATGTGGCATGATTTTTGTAAGTTTATGCGACTGATGTCACGTCTGCCACTTTTGTCCGAGGGAAATTTACTTGTGACATCACAGTTGTCACAACAGATGTGGATAAAGGTGATTTTTGTAAAATTTTTGAAATTTTCCGTGTAGGCCCCAAAAATGACAATATTTCACTGAATAACACTTCGTCGAATAGACATCTCAATGAACTCTTCATCATATGAACACTTAATCTACCAAGGAAATTTTATCGAACACAAAACTTTATATAGTGGCTTTCCCAAGCAGTGGCGTAGGCAGAAGGGTAGGCTAGGGAGGGAGGGGGAGGGCGCTTACCCAAAAAAGGCCGATTTTTTCTTAAAAAACATAAGGGGGACTCTTATGTGTAAGGATTTTTTTAATTTTGGTCCACTAGGGGGAAGGGGCACTTACTACCCTCCTCTTGTCTAAATCACTGTTTCCAAGCCAATTAGACTATATTCGATAAAGTTTTGGGTTGATAAAATGTCCTTAGTAGATGAAGTGTCCATTAGATGAAGTGATGTATCACCAAAAAATCTATTCATCCATAGCCGAAGAAACAGATGTGGAAGATCTCCGAACCCAAAATATCACTAATAAAATTAAGGTAATTATCACAAGTGGCACGATAATAAGAAGAAATTGTGAGTTGAAGGGTAACAAGTCGATATTTTTCGCATCTGATGTGCTCATTGAGTGTTCCACAGGCTAAAAATTGTAATAAATTTTGTTTACAAAAATTGATACTGTAACAATTTGGAAGACTAAAATTTTTTCTTACATGTGACGGACATATCCACCTGGGCATCATCAAATCTTCCACATTCTGCACCACACATGGCAATGTACACTTTCTTGAGCATGAGCTTTCTGTCTCAAAAGTATGTACCAATGGTTGTTGGCCATAAAAATAGTTAGCTCGTTGAGAAGGTATCTTTTCTAGATTATTGTTATTTCGATTGGCTAGTCTAGCATCATCTCTATCATATTTTGACCAAATGGCTGGTAGTGGAGCGGCTTCTGATAGGGTTGAGCAAAAATTTAGGGCTAGGGCAGTTGAGGATAAAATTCGATGATGGAGGGTAATGTAAGAAGGTTTTAGGCAAGAATAAGTTTTTGAAGTGCTTGGAGTGGCGGTGTCATCCATGGTCTAAAATAAAAAGTTGCAAAAAAACACAAAGATGCGCAGCTTATGATGCACTAAAATGCCGAAAAAGTACAGGCAAGGATGAAAATTTAAAAAATTTTGCCAATCGACTCAGCTCACCGAGTGATTCAAAACGAGTGCCATGTCATGGGGTTTGGGAGGGGGGGGGGGGAGTTGACCCATATCCGATTGGCTAATGTGCTCGGCCTTCACTCATAAGGCGCGGGATCGAACCAGCGCCCTAAATTCTTTTTTATTTTGTTGCCAAAATTTGTGAAAATGTTTGCATAACCATATATATAGGGAGGAGGCCAGGGGAATTCCCTCCAAGCTTGACAAATTTTTAATTTTCGGGGAAGAAAAATGAAAATTGGTTGAAAAAAGTTGATTCAGGGAAATAAGAGTGTGTATGAAGCGAAAATTCAACATGTACTAATTTCCCTGAATCAGGATCAGGAAAGCGTTTTCAAGATTCGAGAATGCGCGCAATCGATTCCCCACATGAAATTACCCCCAGAAATATGATTTTGAGGGAGAAATTTCAAAATTTTTCAATTTTCGCTTCAATACATATATCTATTTCCCTGAATCAAGGTCAAGGAAGCGTTTTCAAGGTTCGGGAATGCACGCAATCGATTCTCCACATAAAATTACCCCTAGGAGATCACTTGTTAAAAAAATTTTCTACCCGACCCTAAGTTGGACTTCCCCTTTAAGGCAAAAAAGCGCAGCAGACGAAAATTTTTTTGAAAAACGCTTGTTTTTAAATGAAAAAAGCTTAGAAAATTTATTAGATTCAACAAAAATCTGTTTATTGAAGCGAAGTTGCTGACGTTTTCCTTTTCTCGGCTCAAAACGTATACTTGAATTTTCTGCGGAGCACACATACATCTTCATTTTTGATGGCCCTTCGCTAGCCGATATCTTCATTTATCAAGCGCATTCATTCAAAATCATCTTCGCTCTCGAACTTTTTTCATCCCAACAAGAATGCCCGGAAAAACGATGGACAATAAAGAGTGACCGTGAAGAGAATCGAAAATTGCGTCTTTCATCACTTTCTTCCAATATGTGGATGTAGAAAGTGATAGCCCTCAGGCGGGGCTCTGGTGTCGATTTCGCGCGCCTATCGCCTCGGGGGGCTTGTTGCAGCCGCAAAGCAAGTATCGGTCGAGAAGATGTCTCCTCGGACTTGCCAATGATTTGCTAGTTGAGCTTCCAAACGGATTTTTCGCCACCGCAACTTCCTTATTTTTGTGTAGCCAAGCTCTGAAGCCAAAAATCTTACGCAAGCGACAAAAAGCAGACGTAATCGGTTGTGAGTAAGCCGGCTTATGGGAAAAGTTGTTTCATGTTAATATAACTTGATTGGTATTGGAAAGGATCGGGATTATTGGATCGACGTATATTTGCATCAAGATTTTTCTATTGGCTATTTTTCTTTATATTAAAAATGTATTTCTATAGGGAATGCGTATTTTTATTAGTGTATATTATAAGTAGTATATCTGCTATTCCTATTCCTAATGGTATAGTAGGTAAGGATTATTGGCATTTTTGTTTTTACGTTTGACACTATACAAGATCTACAACATACGGAGTGGATAAACAGGGGAAGGGGGGGGGGTGGTAGTAGCAGCGGTGGCCTCCAGGCTTGAGAGAACCTTCGGTCGGCCAAAATTACATAATGGGAACTATTAAGTTTTTTTCTGCCCTCCATTCTGCTAGGGGTACCCCCAAGGGCATAGCTAGGTTTTCAAAATCTGCATTTTAAAGTTGTTAAAAATGAAACATACGTATTCGGATAGCCTATATACGAGTTTGAAATTAATTTTTTATCGAAAAAAATTTTGACCTCATCCCTTAGCTGTAGGGTCAAAAAACAATAAAATCGACAAAGTCAATCTCCCGAAAAACCTAAATTTTTTCGCGCAAAAAATTTCTCTGAAAATTTGACTAGATGGCACCTACGAAGACCAAAAGTTTTTTATTTTTTCGGAAATTGGCCTCAAAATTTTGGCTAGTCTCAAAAAATCGATTTTTCGGGTTTTGTGAGATTAGCCAAAACTATGAGGCTGATTTTCGAAAAAGCTAAAAACTTTTGGTTCGAAATGTAGGTGTTCCGGCACTGCTTTAGTTGAACGCTCTAATTTTTAATTGGTTTTTAGTATTTTTTGTTAAATTTTGATTATAAGCACTTTTAAAATTCATTTATTCAAAAATAAAACACAATAAACACTAATCACATCTCTATTTTATAATTTTCAAGACTAACAATTTGAGACCATCTTGCATCAACAATGTAACCTAAAAAATGGTAAACACAAAAGTAAAAAACTTATCAACATTGTATTTTCGCTTCACAAAAACATTTTCATCAACCTCTACTATCTCTCCTAGGCCGCCAACACATTTTTAACAAAGTAGTCTTCAGCGACACATCTAAACAAGCTGCACCAGTCAACTATCCTAGCTCTTCCCAAAGTGCTTCTGTCATATCGTTGCATTTCATGTTGGGTATACTTATGTGAAAGATAGTTCCTCGACCAGTTATACGATAATTCAAATATCTAAAAGAGAACTATGAAAATAAAGTGATAAAAAAACTAACCTCTTTAGGCGACATATGAGAGTCTTCTAAGACGATTCCAACAAAATAGCCAATCTTCTTCCTATTCCTCAGATTGTTAGGGTCACAACCGTAGGAACATTGCCAAACCAAATTGTTACGGTCTCTGTGTAGTTTCATTTGTCGATTACATTTAGTGCAAGTTCTTTTCGAATGTACAAGTCCATTTCTTTCAGCACTTTTAACAACTCCATCTGTTTTATTCAGCAAGATTAAAAGACGTCTGTGATTAATATTCTTTAGAACCTTCATGTCTAAATGAAGGGAAAGTAAATTTCAACAAAATGTTTTGAACAAATTTAAATAAATGAAATAAAAAGGAATTAAAATCGTGAAAAATAACAATAAAGCTATATAGATCAAAATTTAGTCAAAGGTCAAGTAAAAATTAGAGGTAAGCATTAAACTGAAGGAGTGCCGCTCCCTAGCCAAATTTTCTGAGGAATCTTTTGCGCGCGATTTAGGTTTTTTGGAAAATTGACTTTGTAACTTTAATATTTTTTGACACTAGAGCCAAGGGGTGAGGTAATGCAGATATTGAAAATTCCAGCTACACCTTTGCCCTCCCCCGAGTGACGTTGCTACAGGGTGGGGTGTCCGTGGACCCTCCACAAAATCAGAGAAATGAATAAATTTACCTAATGATCCTCTTATGTTTTTCCCAAAATTTGATTTTTCACCAAAATTTCGTTTTTTTCAACAAAAATTTTTCACTTAAAAAATTCCATTTTTCATCAAAAATCGTCAAAATTTCGCTCAAAATGCGATTTTTTGAATAAAAATGCAATTATTTTTTACCAAAATTTCAAAGGTGGACTACATAAAATTTGGATCTAGTATGCCCTTACTTGTGTATGTCACTTCTCCCCCTCCGCAAGTCCGTATATGAGACACAGTATATTTAGATTAGGGCACCCAGATACACTGGGTGGGGGACTTTTGCGCTTTTACATATGCGCACCTGACATTTGCGCCCCTACATATGCAAGCTAATACTTGTGCCCCGACATTGCGCACCCGGCTTTTGAAAGATATTGTAAATATCTTTCAAAAAAGTCGAAAATTTTCAAAACGGAAAAGGGCTCACAAGTCGGATGTGCAAATGTTGGGGCGCTATAGCTAGACTGAATTTTTGTGAGAAAGACCCAGCCAAAAAATTACATCTTAACCCGCAATTTCCAGGTGAACCTGAAGTAGAATGCGGAGAAGATACAATAGAAGTAGTTTTCTTAACCGAGGATTTATTTAATGGACGTGTCTTTGTTGTTGGTCATGCAAATGAAACGGATTGTTTCTCGCGTGACGTGGGCCGTAAAACAACGACGATCTCGGTTCCGAAAGATCGATGTGGAGTTACTTCGATCCGATCGGTAAATGATTAATTTCAGCATTTTTGCGTAGAAGTGCAACATTCTGTTGTTTTTTTTGTAGATAAATCCACCCGGATTATTCGTCACAGTGAAGGTTATGATATCTTTTCATGAAGAATTTATCACGAAGATTGATAGGGTATACATTTTTGGAATTAATATTTTTGAATTTTAGCTAATTTTTTAACAGCGGTTTAAAATACAAAAAAGTGCTTCATCAAAAATTTTAAAAATATCTTTTTAATTTTTTTTAAAGCTCAATTAATCGTTTCAATTATAGGTTAGCAGGGGGAGCCTCCCCCCCCCTCCCCACGCCCTCGTGGACCCAAAATTAAGGAGGGACCACTACATGGACTCAAAATTGAGGGGGAACCACCTCATTGGCCTCCGCCCCCCCCCCCTCCACCTTGCCGACCTATGGTTTCAATAATCAGATTTTTATTGAATCATGCAAAATTGCCTGAATCAATAAAAATCTGTTTATCGAAACGATTGATAAAATAATATAAATTCAAATAATAATTTTGAAGTAAGAATTTTTTACATTTTGGGCTTAGGCCTGACTCCTATTTAGGGGGGCAATCGCACCCACGCCGTCGCTGAAAATGAAAAATTTTTCCTTATAGCCCCCTTATGAACTTTATATCACAAATTTTTCTGAAGATTTAAAATTGACTTTTTTAAAATTTTTTATCACAGATAGTTAAATTTAGGGGTACGAGATAAGCTGTTTCTACATGGAAGCCGAGAAGACGGTTACCTATCCATTAACCGTTTCTCAGGCTAGCTTATCACCGTTCACAGTTTTGGCAGAAATGCCAAGATGTCGATATGAAGTTGTTGATCCAGTTACTATGGACCCAGTATCTGTGGTTTCTGTTGGTTCAAAATTGTTACATAAATGGACTTGTGATAGTTCGGCTCCAAGTATGTGATAAAAATTTCATTTCATACTGACGAAAAGAAGCGTCGAGAGGGATCGAAATCCTGATAGTCGCGGATGACCGAAAATCACAAAGGGGCTTGATGTTTTCTGGAAGAGGGTAGAAAAAAATCATGTTGTATTGAAAAAATTTGGATGCATAAATGGAAAATTTTGTGAAAAAATCATGTCGTACCTCAAAATAAAACATGTTGTATTTTGACGCTCCGCGCCAAAATACATCATGTTTTTAAATTTCGACCTCGATACGACGTCATGGGGTGGGGACAGCCCCCCCTTGTGCACCTATAGTTTCTCAAGTGAATTTTTGGTTAATCCTTAAAATTTCAAAAATAGCTCAAGGGTAAAATTATACGAATTTCGAAATATGGCGTGCTGGATCATAGGAAAGGGCAAGCTTGGCCTGTTCCTATGACCCAACACATCATAATTTTTGTGATTGACCATTTTAGTTGCCTCATATAAAAATTATTTATCGTTGCTAATACCAAATTTTAGATCTCTGGTGTATGACAGTTCATTCTTGTTTCGTTGAAGATGGCTCAGGCACTGAATTTACAATTTTGAAAGATGATGGGTAGATTTTCCTTCAAGATTCCTTATCTACTCTTTTTTTAGCTGTGCCATTGACCGTTACTTGTTAGACAATTTAGAATATGGTCCTGGCTTATTACAGGCTCAAAAAGAAGCTCACGCGTTTAAATTTGCCGACAAAGTTGTTATAAATTTTCAGTGCAGTATTAGATTGGATATTAAAGATGAAGAATGCCCTGTAAGGGTTATTTTTATTAATAATGGATTTATCCTTTATCTTCTCCCTAATAGCTAGAGGGGGAGAAGATAAAGAACAAATCCGAATTCGTTAGTTTTTCGGCTTTGTTCACTTCTTTCCACCTCGGATGATTGTGAGAGGGGACAAAGCCTAATTCGGGTCGAAAAAACATGAAAAAATCACCCAAATTCCGATTTTTTACACGCTGTAGTTGGGAAAGGGTTCTGGTCCCAAGGAAATGTTTGCTAACGGTTCTGGTTTCATGCTTTTGGAACCGTTGGGATATGGTTCCAGTTCTGGAGATGTATCCTAACGGAGTAAAATACGCTGCTCGATGTCACCATCCATTTCAGATCCCGACATGCCCTGATCTAAGCAAGCAAAGAAAACGTGTTATCAGAAAAACAGAAGAAAAAATAATCCCTATACCCCAAGGTGTTGCAGATATGGATGTCAGAGCCCCGACTGTCGAAGTTCTGGACCAACAACTTGGTGAATCCATTATTCACTATTTTTCTATTAAAAACCTTTTAGGGCTTGCCGGCAATGAAGATCCCTTACATCGACTGAATATTCAAAGAGTTTATGATGGAAGGTGTATCCCAATAGAAACTTTACTCATACCAGCCAGTTTTTGTATATCTTTAATTATAGCTATGACCTCTGTGATTATATATTTATCTTTTAAGAATAGATTCTCTAAACAAGTTGTGTGAATGTTGTTTTTGTTATATATTTCTTATATTTAACTTATTTTTGTGTTTAATGTTACAAAAGGTGAAAGTTTTGACATCAGCCTTAAAGGACCAGCTCACTTGGAAAAAACACTAAAATAATTTATTCAGAAAGATCATGAAAAATGGAGCGTTTTTCGTTTTTATAGCAACCTCTGAATCGTTGTAGTTTTCGAGATAATTGCATTTGAAATTTGAAGTTGTGTTCATGTTTTCGTTGTAATACACAAGCTTTTTTGAATTTTTTGCACCAAAATCATCAAATTTCAATGTAAACATCTTTACTATTGTAAATTATTACTGTACCCCCCTCACCACTCATCCTCGGACCTTCCGTCTTTATAGTCATTTATCCATCCATCCTGAGGGTCCGGTGTATCCCCCCTACTAGTAAACTATGTCAGAAGTTGTTGTAAAAATGCTCCATTTTTCATGATCTTTCCGGATAAATTATTTTTATATAGGGGTTTTCCAAGTGGACCTGTCCATATGCGTATTTTGAACACGAATTAATTTGTTTATGGTAAAAAATTTGTCATCACGAACAAGTTATTTGTTCTCAAAATTCACATGCTTAAGACCGGATACAAAATTGTTACTTTTTGTAACTGTGAGCTTCTCTATTTGTATATGCTTTATATGTCGACTTTGGTATCCCCACTCGAAGATTTTCCAAAATATACAACATTGTGTTGTATACTCCCAATTTTGAACTTCTCCACTTTCGCCAAAACCTTTTATAAGCTTATAGGATTAAGTTTCTTAGATTTTTAATGTGAAATTTTTTCAATATCAGCACGTCCACTGAGTTATAAAGATCACTTTAACTATAACGCAAGACATTCATGTCTGCTGTGGGGACTACCCTAAGTTGTTTACGTGCAATATTTTTTATATCTATTTCTGTGATTTCTATTTGCAAATTTATATATCTTTGCATATTTTTTAAAAATAAAAATTTTCGAGTAATGCAAAATGGATCATAAATTTGAGAGTGAAGGGCCCAATTGTCGCAAAATCTACTACTATAGTCCGTTTCATCCCAGTAAACTAAAAAGTTTGGTCAAACGTTGAGCCCGCAGGTCGAACCTGCTGATCCAAAAGTTCTGCGACAAACGAATTTTGAACCATTTATAAAAAGCAATCTTTTACTTAGGAGTAGATACCAACTTTCACTAAAAAATGTCAAAAAGTTACAAATTTTTCAACAAAATTGCATTAAAAAAAAATAAAAACGTACTTAGATTATAACTCCGAATTATATTTATAAACTTCGTATTTGTATATTCACTCTCATAAGCATGTTTTTCAAAAATCCATCCACTACTCGTGATGAATCCAATTGTCGTCAAAAGGATTTGTTAATCTTATAAATTAATTAGCAAAAGTGACCAGTGAGATAACCCCTATAAGATTCACTCTAAGATGAGGCTTTTTTCTATTGATGTTGCAGTTAGCAGCATCGTATACGCACACAGATGCGTATACGACACAGTTGCGTATATATAGAAATACGAAGTTTGTAAATATATAAATGCTAAAAACAGAACAAAAGATTAATCCGCGGCGACGCAACCAACAGCGGATCAATACCTAGTCTAGGTATGTTAAAGGACATGTTTGAGCGGGAAAAAGTTGCCCTTTTTGCTGATATTTGGAAAGTTCATGAGAAATGAAGCATTTTTTGTTTTTAAGTCATGTTCTGAATCGCTAACGGTTTCGAGATAATCGCGTGTGAAGTTGACGATTTTTGAAATTTGTTTATTACAAAGAAAATATGTATGTGCATGCTTCTACTATAATTTTTAACTTGCATCAATTAAAAGTTATTTATTGAAGCTATTATTCAAAGTTATCTGATTTTTTGGTAAATGTTTTCGTTGTAATACACAGATTTCAAATTTGGCAACTTCACGCAATTATTTCGAAACGTTTAACGATTCAGGACATGCCGTAAAAACGAAAAATGCTCCATTTTTCATAAACTTTCTGAATATCAACAAAAAGTGCAACTTTTTTTCAACCGGACCCCCAGAAGCCCCTTTGGGGGCCGGGCCCAAGAGGCCTGAAATTTGAGCCCCTTCGGAGGCCCTAGGGGTCGGGCCCTTTTTGTCTCTGGATGAAACCTATTTTTATTTTTGCATATTCGTAATCAGCATAGCTCAAAATAGTCAGATGAGGCATTGTAACAGTCGGCCCTCCGAGTGTTAAAATGGGTAACCTTTATAGCCAGATCTCCGAAAACATTTTTTCGCAAATTGTTGTAGATCCTTCTAGGGTAATTTTGATGCGAGAAATCGATTGCGCGCACTCCCGAAGCTTGAAAATGCTTCCCTGACCTTTATCCGTGAAAATATGGGTTATCGAGAAGATAGTTTTGTTAAACAAATTTTTTCACAGATGGAGGTCAGGAAGCATTTTCAAGCTTCGGGAGTGTGCGCAATCGATTTTCGCATCAAAATTACCCTAGAAGGATCTTTGCTAGAAAAATTTGCAAAAAGATTTTTTTGGAGATCTAGCTGTTAAGGTTACCCCCTTGACCGCTTCCCTGATTCAGGGAAGAGATGTATATTGAAGTGGAAAATACAGGGCCGGGGAAGGGGTTTCAAGATTTGACAATGTGCGCAATCGATTCCTCTAATAGAAAAACCCCCATTAGGTTATTTTGATGAAAATTAAAAAATTGAAAAAATCGCAAAATTTTCCTTTTTTGACTCATCATGTAAAGTAACTTTTCGGACTAAATTTTCCTCTAAAAATAGTTTCTCTTTAATTATCGTGATTTAGTGCATCTTTTTCTCGTGCAGGCGAATTATAGGTCACATCCGACTTTTGCTTGGATTTATATCTATTCCTACATGTGTGTGACGTAGTCATCTGGAGGAGTTTTCAAATTCGCGCCAAAACTTCTCCGCCAATCTATCCTCTTTGTCATTTTGTAGACGAAATCATGTTTGTGTTGTGTTTGCGCTATACTATTTCTCTCATCATCCTTTTTTCATATCTGCACGCCGGCACTTATTTTGCAAATTTGGATTTAAAAATTTTTTTTGTATTTTTTATGAGTAAGATTAAAAGTGCATGAGAGTAGGGATGTAGTCAAATGAGCTGTATTAAGAATTTTTAAGCTGTAGTAATGATATTTCGAAACTCTATTTGATCTTTTGGTTAACACTAAAAACGAATAGATCATTTTTGTTTTCATAACAAACCGTAAAAAGGCTTTTTATGCCTTTTATTGTAAATTTTGATGAAATTGAAATTTTTTCAAAAAATTGTTGATTTGAGTTAAATATGATGTTTAGTAAATATTTTTCAAATTGCATGTAATGATGCAATTTTCATGTGGAACTCAAAAAATAACTACCGTTGTAGGGGTGAATTCCAATGCTCAAAATAAAAAAATTCCTTCAGATTCGAGTTCCCCATGTCGAAAAGCCCCCAGAGTACAAAAATTAGAGAACTTTTTAAAAATTCTAAAATTGTCTTCTTGGTTCCCCAAGCGAAAAATTTGTTTTCATAAAAATTTCTAAAAAAAGAGCTATTCCACTTATTTTTGACATGAGAAAAACGATGGAGCTGTTTAAAGGACCAGTCCAGTAATTTACAACCATATGAAAAAATGATATATTCGGAAAGATAAAATGGGCCATTTTTTGTTTTTACTTCATGTTCTGAATCGTTGTAGTTTTCGAGATAATTGCGTTTGAAATTTGTGTACAAGCCCTTCGTTGTAATACACTAACTTTTTTGAATGTTTTGCGGAAAAATCGATTTTTGCATCAATCTTTTAAATTTTCATAAAATGAACATTGTAGCAATTTTTTATAGCTA
>JAQGCP010001673.1:0-11852 GCA_034699885.1 Acrobeloides thornei | reverse complement strand
TCAGAATTTTTCATCGTCATTTTTGGATTCAGCGGGTCAAAAAACGGGGGTAGTGACCATAAAAGTATAGTCATGCCTTAATGAGCCCATTCTGGGCCTGTACCTTTAAAAAAAGTAAAAAAAATTGATTTTTTAAGTGCTAGACCCTATAAAAGTGATACTGGGTCTAACTCTTCATAGGCGCCATTTATACTTCCGTCGCGTCGCAACGCGATAGTGCATTTTGTGTCATGCGACGCGTCGTACGACACAAAAATGCACTGTCGTGTCGCGACAGAAGTATAAATGGCGTCATAGGAAGAGTTCCCAACAGTTTTAAAAATACGCATAGCCTAAAATATCGAGAGGAACATTTCGGCATATAAATTTTATCGAAACCTTAGGGGTTACAAAAACTTAACTTTAGCCCGAAAGATCACTGGACATCAATCGGTCCCAGCCCATATTCTCGCCCTCGATAAAACGTCACCCTTGATTTTTTATCCACGAATAGTTTTGGCCCATGAAAATTTATGAAAAAAATATAGCCTATTTAAAAACACGTTTAAAAAGATCTTTAGCTTTCTTCAAACGTGGGATACCTACTCTAGTCTATCTAAAAACACGACATAAAACTATACGCTACCATCCGTTGGGGTTAACGTGGTCGAACTGTTCTCCTTCTTCGACTAATGTAGGAACTAAACTATTCTAAACGATTGCGATTAACAGAGCTTCACAAAAGATAACGTGGAATCTTTTTTGAAAAATTACAAAGCACATGCATGCTGGACACACGTACAAACCAGAAAAGAAATCTGGACTCAGACGTTATAGAAAAGACGCATAGGAGTTTGAGAGAAAACGCCAATAGACTGCAATTCATTGAAGTGACAACAAAGGAAAATGCGGTAATTTTGAAATTATTTTACGAGCTGGAACTTTGAAGAATAGGTTGGTTGATTGGATTTTTGGGGAGAATTTTATATATTTTTTCAAAATTCTGTTAATTTTATTGGGGATGGGTGAGTACTTTTGGAGCTATAGTCGGAATTTGTTTTTGGCTATCACAGAACTTTTTATTGAATCAGGCAACGTGTACATTGAAACGGAAAGAAATGTGACTCCTTATATAGCTTTTGTGATGCATCCCTGCGTGGTTGTATGGTGGGAAAATCAGGATTAGTACTAACTAGTTAGTAACTGTTACTAATTAGTTAGTACTATTCCTGATTTTCCCGCCATACGACCACGCAGGGGCGCATCAAAAAAGCTATATCTACGTTTCTTTTCGTTTCAATGTACACATTGCCTGTTCAATAAAAAATTTCGTGGTAACCAAACTATACTACACAATAGGGGGGGGCCACCCATGTGAAAAAATACAAAATTTTTTCTGGGAATGACTTCTCTAAAGGTAAAAACATGCGGGGAATCCAAATTTGATATTTTAAAAAAACACTCCCCTGATCCAGAGAAAGTCTGTGTATTGAAGCGAAAAGTCGCAAAAATGCGATTTTCATACAAAATACTGATTTTTTTCGCGACTTAATTTCTTTCTTTCAATTATACTCTTAATTAAGATCATTTTTTGTTGCGAAACCTGACAAAATGGCATCAACTAGTGGAAAAGTTTCTTTTAAAATAATCTTAACGAGTGATCCCAAACTTCCTTATAAAGTGTAAGTATTATATTTATTGCACAAACTATAAGATTTTTGCGGAATTACGAACTTTTTGACACCCCTCTGCTCGCAATGGAGATTTTTGAAAAGCTGGGCTTTCGACATGACGTTTAAAAACGCCATTTTTAACACGAATTTTGACATCGACTTAAAAATCAAGTAAAAATATGGCGTTTTTTCAACTGCATATCAAAATCTCAACTGTTCGAAAATCCCAGAAAGGTGTACAGGGTAACCAAAAAGTTCTGGCACAAAACCAAAAAATATGCTTTCTAGTGTTTTAAGCATAACTTTTTATTCCGACATCAAAACTGATTTTGGTGTCATTTTAAAGCTGATAATTGCCCTTTAAAATAACACCAAAATCAGCTTTGATGGATGTTGGAATAAAAATTTATGCTTAAAACACTAGAAGCATATTTTTTGGTTTTGTGTCAAAACTTTTCGGTCACCCTGGATAAACGTGAATTCCGCAGATTTCGAATTTTTCAACTTTTGATGAATTTTCAATTTTTTTAAACTCTTTTCTATTTTAGATTGAGTGTACCCGATTCGACACCATTCACTGCAGTGTTGAAGTTTGCTGCTGAAGAATTCAAAGTTGATCCGGCTACTAGTGCTATTATTACAAATGATGGAGTTGGCGTGAATCCAGCACAATCGGCAGGGAATATTTTTATGAAACATGGTAGTGAATTAAGGCTTATTCCAAGAGATCGAGTCGGAAATTTATAAGTTAAGATCAGTGGTGTTGCCATGGAGGAGGAGACAAGTGATTCGTTATTGAAAAAATTTAAAACTTTTCATAAGGGTCCTTCCTTATGTTTTTTGTTCGATTTTGAAAAAAATGACCATTTTTTCACTAAAAAATGATATTTTTGCACCAAAATTGATCAAAAATGGCTAGTTTTATCCAAAAAATTTCACCCTCGTATCCAAAAGATGAATTTTCAATTTTTAAACGAATTTTTCAATTTTTTCTGTAGCTGGGGGTCTGGTTACGCCACTGGTTATGATAAATTGTGATATGAAAAATTTTATGTGCATATTGAAGAATAAATTCGTTTTTCATTTGATTTTTTGCCTTGTAACTTTTTAACAAAACCTTTATTTACAAAAAAACAATGGAATGCAGGGCCGTATCCAAGATTTGCTAAATCTGCAGTTTGAATATTTTTAAAATGAAACATACGTATTTGGATAGCCCATATATGAGTTTGAAGACGATTTTTAGTCGAAAAACTTTTTTGACCTCACCCAGTTAGGGTCAAAACGTGCAAAAATCGATTTTTTCACGTGGTAATTTGGCTCGCAAAAGAGTTCTTAGAAAATTTGGGTAGGGGAGTTGACGATTTTTGATGAAAATGCCCGGAACACATAGATTTTTGGCCTCAAAGTTTTGCCTGAACTCAAAAAATTGAAATTTTTGAGCTCAGGTGAAAAACTTTGAGACCAAAAATCTAAGTGTTCCGGGCGTTTTCATCAAAAATCGCCCCTACCCAAATTTTCTAAGGAATCTTTTGCGTGCAAAATTAGCGCGTGAAAAAATTCGATTTTTGAACTTTTTGACACCCTACAGCTAACGGGTGAGGTCAAAAAATTTTTTCGTAACTAAAAATCGTCTTCAAACTCATATATGGGCTATCCGAATACGTATATGTCAGGGGTGCCAAATCTGGTGATTTTTCAGCAAAGTGCTGATTTTGAGATGTCAAAATGCTGATTTTTGAGATGCGAAATTTTGTCAAATTTATAAGAAATATAATGGAAAGTTAGCAGATTTTGCTCCTAAAATCTGATTTTTGAAGTCAGCTTTGCTGATTTTGAAACAAATGTTCTTGGCATCCCTGCGTATGTCTCATTTAAAAAATCTTCAAACTGCAGATTTTGAACATCCTGGATATACGGCCCTGATGGAATGTAATAAGTACGATCACATAACATATTGAAAGTCAATTTTTTGTTCTTTGATGAAGCTTTTTGCGAGTTTGTTCAATGCCAAAATGAAAATCACTTATAATACAGATACTTCAGAAATTTAAAACAATGGTGGGGCAATAATGAGAATAAGGCAAACGATTATATACAGGATAAATGCTACGAACGCAGCCCACCTAAAAAATTCATGAATTATAAAAATGATGCAGCATTATTTTACCATGCATAACGCTCCCAAGCTAGACGACGAAAATTCCTCAACACGATAATCCCCAGCAAAAGTCCGGCAATAAAACCACCCAAATGAGATATGTAAGAGGTCTATAAAGTTGACTTTTATCTGGTTACATGGAATAATGGTGTTCAGGCTGCGTTCAAGCATGTCAAAAAAAGTCTAAATTTGTCTGATTTTCAATAAAATCATGTTTATTGAAACGATTGGTCATGAAGCATAAAAGTTGCTTGAGTTTATGCTTCATGACCAATCGTTCAATAAACACGATTTCATTGAAAATCAGGCAAATTTAGACATGTTTGACAACTTTTTTGACATGCTTGAACGCAGTAAAATATCGGAAATTCCCTACTTTGGTAATAGTTTCTTCGAAAAATCGCTGATATACTGCCGTGGAAACATCGGCTATGATAAAAACCGAGAGGATAATTGCGCGAACCCAGTTGAACTCCATCTCCGACCAGTTGATAATAACATTGGCAACATGTGCGGCTAGCAATGCATACACTCCGCCAGAGGCACCAGCCAAATAGGTATGGCTTTCGAAGACGAAAAAGAGCAAGGCGCCTAAAAATTGTCATTGACGATAGTTAAAATTTCTACAGTCAAATCTTTTCGTCAAAAATTGAAAAATTAGTCAATTTTTTTAGCGAATTTTTCAATTTTTAACGAATTTTTCACTAAAAGACCTTGAATAACATACCTGACATAACACCAAGTAAATAAATTAAGCCAATTCTCCAAAATTTATGAACCAACTCCAATGGAATGCCTAACAAAATCTGAACTGCAGCGTTTGATAACAAGTGTATGTATCTTAAAATGCAACTTGAATTTTGAACTTTTCAATTAAATACTAACCCAGCATGAATAAACATGTATGTAAAGAATCTCCAAATCTGCGCCTTTTTGTGCGGATCCAGAATATACGGCGAACCAACGGGAACCGGTCCAAGTGGATCTATGCCTTCCTTTGATGGTAATGCATAATATAAATAGATGCCAATTTGAACTAGCGTTATTGTGATCATGAAAACCGGCGGTGGAAAACAATTATACTGCAATAAGTAGCGGAAATTGTCGGTTTGCTGACTTCTAGGCAAGACAGATCTGGCGGCATACAGAATTACTTTTCTCATATGCATTTTTTTAGCACGGGCCATCTAAAAAATGAGAATTTTCATTTTACATAAAAAATTGAAAAATCGAAAAAAAATTTTGAAATTTTACCAGAGTGCAGAACTCAGGGAAATCCACCAAATGATCCTTGTTCGCATCAACTTCGAAAACCAATGCTTCCGCTTGGGAATCGTCTAATCCAAAAGCATATGACGAACGTTGAATAATAGCTCGAAGATCATTCGTTGGAATATAGCCATCGTTATCGGTGTCGAACTAAAACAAAACATTTTAAAAATCGATTAAAAATTCAAAAAAGTTTGTGTATTACAACGAAAACATGAACGCAAATTCAAAATTTCAAACGCAATTCTTTCGAAAACTACAAGGATTCAGAAGATGCCGTAAAAAAATGCTCCAACCTGAAATATGCGAATTTTGAACACGTATATAATTTGTTCATAATGAAAAAATTGTCTCGGGATGACAAACTTGTCACTTTTATGTCACAGTGAACGAAATATCGTGATCAAAATTCGCATAATTTTTAGCCGGTGACAAAGATTGCGTCACTTTTTTGAAATTTGTGCATCGCTTACCGTTCTGAACAGCGCATACCAATCTGCACACTCGTCTGGATTCTCACACGTCAACGTCGTTGGCAACGACACCGGTTTGGCGGACATCGTGCCAAATTTGGATACTGAAATTTTAAAGACAAAAATGTAATAACGTTCAAGGGGTTGCTTCAACACGCGAAAATGAATCATCAAGAAAAAATGAGTTCATCATCATTGGCTTTCAAAAGAAAAAAAAGCCGCCAATGATGTTGATAGGTTGGACACTGTTTCTTTCTCTCATTTTTCATTTCGACTTGTTTGCAAAAGTGATTCATCGGACGCACACTACTTTTTAGTGTGAATGAAACGTTTTTTATTGGTCATTTCCAAAATTTTTCAAGTGGAACAATGAAAAATGGCCTTCATAAAGTTGACACGAAAGGTTTTTACATGATAAATTTGACATGAATAAAGTTGACACGAAACGATCAATCCTTTTTTAGCGTTGTTTGTCTATGAATTTTTCACGACGAATTAGGTCGTGGAAAAAGTCGTAACTTGTGTTCTCAACGTTATCTTGTCAACTTTATCATTTCAACTTTATTCATGTCTTTATCGTGTCAACTTTATGAAGTCCGAAAAATACACATGAATATAAAAAAATTTAAATGCAATTATCAGTTCATTCTAAGTGTGTATTGTAATACTCACCTACATAATTTCATTTCTCATATTCTTTCAAGTGAGACTTGTGAATTTCCAAGGCGACCGAATGGACAGGGCTGCGTATATAGTTGACATAATGCAGCTGGGTACAGAATAGATCATTGTAAAGTGAGATAACAGAGACAAAATGACAATATATTTTTTGCATTGCTGCATGTCCTACTTTTTTTGCTTATTTTATTACATTTCTCATGAACAATCACTAGTGGAAAATTTATAAAATATAATTCACGGTTGTTTGACGTTTCGAAACTTCACATTTCGAAACGATTATGGTATTTAAAAATCATAAAAGTTGACATTTCAAAACTTTGAAGCGAAAATAGTGGACTTCTCCCAAAGTGAAAATTGACCGATTTGAACCTTGGGCCTTCACTAATTCAAATGGAAGCACCAATTGCACTCACGGCGTTGAGACGGTTTTATTTTTCAGGGTCAACGAATTTTCGAATGTGGTCTTCAGCAAATTTATAGCCTAAAAGATGAATAAATTGCAAAAGAACACATTTGAAAATTCGTTGACCCTGAAAAGTTATTATCGCTTTCAATTTTGCGTCTCGACGTCGAGACGAGCACTAATTGCAATTAGTGCAGTCTCGACGCCTTCGAGACGAATTAGTAGAGGCCCTTTCCCATGATCAAAATCAAAAAATTCTTTCGGATTCATGTGTTCCCCATGTTGAACCCCCCTCAAATCAGCCGACTTGGAAAATTTTTTGAAAATTCAATTTTTTACCCTAAGGAGGAACCAAGCAAAAAATTTTCAAACAAATTTTTTCGATTTTTTGACATGAATCACTTTCCTATTGTCTCTGAATGAAAATTAAAAAAAAGAATGGTCGAAAACGGATTTATTTGAAACAAAGTTATGATCATTTTTTAGCATAAAAAAAATTTCACCCTGTATATCATTTTAAAGCACATACTTAGACAAAATTTATGACGTTTAAATTTTTCTATACAAAATTAACCCTCTAAAACCGGTGGAGCATGTGATACAACAGTGGTATAAGAACCAAACGTTACGAGCCACGAGGAGTTGCGTGAAATTTACAGTTAGAGGTTTTGACAACCCACTTTTTGCCAACAACAGAAGTTTTTTTCAATTTTTATTACGACAAGCAAATGCAAATACAACATTAAATAGATAAAATTTTGCGATTGCAAAAATACCTTCAAAGGTCAAAAGTTTGGAACAAGTTCCCCTGGTTGCCGCCACTTAACGTTGACTAAACTCGGCAAAAAATTTTTGTTATTTTCTTCCGGAAATTACCCATTTAGGGATAATTTTATGCGAAAAGTCGATTGCGCGCACTCCCGCAACCTGAAAACCGCAGAAAAATGGTGAAAATTCGATTTTCAAATGAACAAATATCTCCCATGCATCCCTGTGTGGGTCGTATTTTGGCTGGAAAATCCTGTTAATTTTCCCGCCAAAAACGATCACGCAGGGATGCATGGGGAGAATATTTATTCATTTCTCGAGAAAATCTAAATTTTCACCATTTTTCTGCGGTTTTCAGGTTGCGAGAGTGCGCGCAATCGATTTTTCTCATAAAATGTCCCCTAAATGGGTAGTTTCCGGAAGAAAATAACAAAATTTTTTTTGCTGAGTTTAGTCAACGTTAAGCGGCGGCCACCAGGGACCTGTTGCAGTATACGGAAATTGGAAATTCTAAGAATTTCCAAATTGATTTTAGATACCAAGAATTTGGAAATTTTTGGAAATTCTGCTGAAATATGGCATTTATTTGACAAATAAGTCATATTTCGGCAGAATTTCCAAAAAATTCTAAATTCTTGGTACCTAAAATCAATTTGGAAATTCTTAGAGTTTCCAATTTCCGTATACTGCAACAGGTCCCAGGGGAACTTACTCCAAAAGTTTTTAGCTTTTGACCTATACAAAATTGAATACCACCGGAAACCAATATATACTAACAAAAAAGATAAAAACACCGGAAATTTTCTATCCTAAAAGAAATCATACAGACAAATAAAGCATCAGCTAGATAGTCAAAAGATAGTGTGTCACAAAAATATAGGCAGAGACAATTTGGCCACTAATTATTTAAATTACAATTAAACCTAGCCTAAATACAGGGTGTTCCAAAAAAAACCGCCATCTGGTCATTTTTGCGAAAAAAATTTTTTCTCCAAAATTACTCATTAGGGGTATATTTATGCGAGAAATCGTTTGCGCACATCGAAAAACCTTAAAAATGCCTCCCAGACCACGAAATATAAGATTTGCGTATTTTTTCGGTAGGAATTCCTATTTGAAAATTGGATATTCCATGATCTGGGAGGCATTTTCAAGGTTTTTCGATGCGCACAATCGATTTCAAAATACCCCTAATGAGTCATTTTGGGGAAAATTTTTGCAAAAATTACCAGATGGGGGTTTTTCGGGGAACATCCTGTAGATGTGAGGTATACAACATCTATAAATTACATAAATTGGAAAATCCTAAATTGTGAAAAGCAGTTAAGGTTCTTCGTCCGGGACCAAACCCTCCTCATCTTCTGGGACTAGTTCGTCATCGATTTCTGAGTCATCAAATTCAGCGCACAGTCCATCGGAGAGTTCGTCTTCATCTTCAAGACTGTCTTCGCTTTCGCTATCTTCATTCGAAATCCCAAAGAAGGAACAATTCAGCACATAGAAACGTCTGGAACCTGCTCGGAGATTTACGTACTTGGTAAAATGCAACACTTCTGGCTCACGGAATACAATGGCAGCAGAATTTTTAGTCGGTGATACTCGGAGTATCTAAAGTTTGAAATTTTTTAGTACAAGGAGTATTAAAAAAATCGGAATTTGACGATTTTTTCATGTTTTTTCAAAAAAAAATTTTCAAAAATGATCCTATTCGGGCTAATTTCATGTGGGGAATCGATTGCGCGCATTCCCGATGCTTGAAAAAGCTTCCCTAATCCTGAATTAGGGAATCGGAGTGTGTGTATTGAAGCAAAAATTGAAATTTTTTTCGATTTTCTGCCTGAAAATGACTTTCTGGGGGGTAATTTTGCGTTTTTTGGCGAAAAATTTTCAAAATCACCTATTTTCATGCAATTTTTGAAAATTGTTCACCAAAAAAATGCAAAAGTATGGTTTTTTTTTTTGGCTCATCCTGTAGCCATACCTCATTTGGCTCATTAACGCCCGCATAGCTAATAAAACCACCCGCATCTTCAGGCCACTTTTCATCGTCGGAAAAAAATAGCAATAAATCCAAACAAAAACCATTATTAGCTGCATCGGCGGCCAATTGGTCGTCTGCTAAGGAATAGCTTCCATGTTCATAACGGTCCAAAAAATATACCAGCTCAACATCTGAAAAAAAGCAGGTTGTGGGCAGGGGGTTGCACAATTTTTATTGAAAAATTCAATTTTTTGTTGAGAAATTCGTTTCTGTTTCCGGAAATTTGTGCAAACCCTGGTTGTTGGTATAAAATTTGCATATACCTCTCGACGAACTCGAATTTCCAACTCCACTTGAGTGACTGTTTTCTCCATGGTTCTCATCCAACTTGATTCTTTTCTGAGCTAAATTGCAAATTCGAAATAGATCACAATTTCGTGAAGAATACCCGGTTCAGAATTCCGATGCTTCTTAACATCATACAATTTCAAGCCAGTCCATTGAGTCAACAACAAGGTCAGTGCTTCGGATTGGATCAAACTAATCAGAATCTTCAATGCCGAGTTATCTCCTAGTTTAGATTCATCCAAACGACCGACATTCCTCTTATCAGTTGGGCCTATGGGATCAAACTGTGCAGATTTGAGTTCTTCAAGCACAGCTTGGTATTTTTCGGGCTAAAATTTCAATTTAAACAAAAGTAATACGATTCAATAACATACACTCAAAAAATTCTGTAAAACAAGTTCAGATTGTGCTGCAAATTTTCTCTTTATCCGCTTTTGTTCATCAGGGCGAGTGTAATTTTGGCTGATCGTTTCGTATACATCGGCTAACTAAAAAGTTAGTATTCAAGGTGTTTAGTTAATCCGAAATTTATCAGAGACTAAAAAATTATAAGAACAAAAATCATGAAGCTACTACATAATAGGGAAGCCATCCACGTGAACAAAATTTTTCTGAAAATGACATCTAGGAGTAAAAACATGCGGGAATCCGATTTTTCGAAGCGAAAAACGCTTCCCTGGTTCAGGGAAGACGTATTGTGTATTGAAGAGAAGAGTCACAAAAATGCTCAGAGTGGGATTGAACCCGGGTCTTCAAACTCGAAGTTTATGATGCTATCCACTAGACTATGCTTCCGGCGCCTTTTGAAACCTCTCCATGAAACAGACTTTAATCTTTTTGTCCATCCTTCCGGATTTTTTTTACGATTGAGCTTACAGTGATATCTAAAGAAGGTCTGACTCTAGGAAGACCCGCTTCTGGCTTAGGCTCTGGAGCAAGAGGCGTATTGTCCGCATGGAACCAGCCATTCAATGAAAGACGTGATTTATCCTTGCAAATAACTTCCGAAACGGAATGCCACGAATTGGCTTGAACTTGAAAGAAGACAAAATTATTCGCTTTTGGCACGAGCGACTTGGCAATTTGGGATGGTCGATTCTCTTCAGGTATATGATCATAGAGATTCAAGGAGCCGCCAAATTCTTCGCACCAATCTGGGGATAAATAGAAAATAAAGGCAAATTTCCTTTCTTCTAAACGATCATCGTGCGGTAATAACAAATCTGCTTCACGATATTCACTTCCTAAACATGAAATTTGTTGCTTTTATTTTTTTATGCTGAAAATGCTCAGAAAAAAGGCATTTTTTGGTGAAAAATGATGCTTTTTGGTTTAAAAAAATGAAATTCAGGACATTTTAAGAGAAAATTTGGTTATTTTTAATGAAAAATAATTTATCGGTTTTTTCAACTTCGGTTTTTTTCGGTCGAGTTTTTTTTATCGGTTTTTAAAACATGCGGCTTCGGTTTCCCCACTCTAAATTGCCTAACCTGTTATAGCAACTTTATCATTTAAAACAACGCCAGTCGACAATTGAAGCCAATCTTTAACAGAATCGTGCATAAAGTTTCGAAATTGGTGCAATATAGGAAACTTTTCATGATCGAAATTCGAGAGATCAGTCGTTTGGTTGAGAGAATACAAGTCGTTTTCCTTTCTAGACCATGTAGCCTGTTGTAATTCAGAGGAAAGTTTTTTAATTACAGTTTCATCGGATAGGAAATTCTCCAGGGAAAAATGCGGAAATGGATATGAAGCTTCGTCTCCACCTAAAAAAAGACATTTAGATCGGCTTTTAGAACAAATTTCAGATACTACTTCGGATTAGCTGCCCCAAGTGACAGGGTACTGGAAGCGAAAAAAAATTTTTTTCAAAAAAGACCCTATAGATATACGTGGGCAGTTCATGGTGAAGGAAGCATTTCAAGTTTCGGAAATGCACACAATTGATTCCCCGCATAAAAATTACGGCTCTAGTCCAGTTTATGCGTCCCAAGTACTTTTATGCGTCCCAAGAACTTTTATGCGTCCCATTAAATTTTTATGCGTCCCATGAATTTTTATGCGTCCCATCGAATTTTTATGCATCCTAGCCTAGAAATTCTATCAAAATTTA
>JAQGCP010001672.1:0-11854 GCA_034699885.1 Acrobeloides thornei | reverse complement strand
GGGCAAGGTGAAAAACACACCCTTTTCACCCTTGCCCCAAGACTTTTTCCGCTACTGTAAGTGTTTTGTTAGTCTCCAACAACGGCATGCCTGGGAGCCACAGGCAGAGAGACTAACGCTCCTTTTCCCCAGACTTTGTGCCCGGGAGCCTTGGGCGAGGACCACCTTTCCATGCCATAATATATAATATGATAAACCTCGGCGTTTTTACGACACCACCACGGGTAGAGTCAAAACGCCGAAACTCCCTATCCCATGACGTCGAGGTGGAGTCAACACAATGCGCATGGGAGCCTCATGCGGGTTGACTCACTACTCCAGAATAACCATCTTCTCCTTCTTCCGGGCCGGAACTTCAGCATCCATATTCTCCAACTTTAGTTTTGGTTTTAAAAAAGTAGTTTCCATCCGGTTTACAAGTATACGTATATCTTCTCAGACTGTGTACCCGGGAGCAACGGGCGAGGAGGCTTTTCTCCTTCATTTACAAATAAGCCATATATTGGATGGGCCAAAAAAAGTGGATTTTTGTGAATGTTTGGGATCCGAAATGTATCGTTCTAAGAATGACTCCTCTCGGGGTAATTTTATGCGAGGGATCAATTGCGCGCATTTCCGAACCCTGAAAATGCTTCCCTGACCCTGATTCAGTGAAAAATTGGGTTTTGAAGCGAAATTCGTCGCTTTTCGCAATTTCAAAAATCCAATTTTTTCACTGAATCAGGCCCAGGAAAGCATTTTCAGGATTTGGGAATGCGCGCAATCAATTCCCCACATAAAATTACCCCTAGAAACATAAAATTACCCATAGAAAAATAAATTTTCGGGTCCCAAAAAATCACAAAAATCCACTTTTTTGGCCCACCCTGTATGATCTATAGCAGGGCTCGGAATGAGTCTTATTTCTAAGAAATGTTTTTATTTTGACCATCAGAATCTTAGTGATTTTTTAAGTTTCCTAAAGAAAATCTTATTTTTGGGTCAAAAATATTAGTATTTTTTAATATTCATATAGAAAATCTTATTTTTTGTCATTTTTTTCATTTACAATTTTTTTCATTTCGAGCCCCTGATCTATAGCTTTCCGATGATCTATAATTTTTAGACGACCATTCATTTTTCTTCTTTCATCACTCCTAACACGTGGTATAAGCCCTGCACTTTTGGAGATCACCAAAAATTTTTTTAAAGCGACATTGGTTGAGGAATCTGGCGATCGAATAGCTATGGAAATCATCAAGAATCCAAAGGCATGAGACAATTTTATCTCAGAATTGAAAGCAGCTACAGAATTTCATGAACAGAGAAGATTGTTATCCCATTTTCAAGAGGCCAAGGAAAATAAAGAACTTAAAGAGCTATCGAAAGAACCCAAAGATGGTTGCTCTTTTATTAAGACGGCACCAGCTGGTGAGGATGAGTGAAAAATCGATTTTTGAGCTCAAAAATTGGTCGTAAAACGATTTTTGGCTTAACAAATATTTAAAATTGATTTTGTTTCGGAAGCACGCCGATAAAAAATGTTGGCAAACTTGTGGGTAGGTAAAAATATGTAGTATTCAAATTGGCTGCTAAAGGCCTTGCCCATGTGTGTCTCTGATCTTTTTTTAAATATGCAAACTTCTATTTGTAACCCTTAGAAATCTTTATTCATATAAGATAACTACATTGGCATATATAAAAAATACTTAGTTTTTGAGAAAAATTTTTTTGAAATTATATAAATTCCTATTTTAATCAATATTTCTCTATTTTCTCTACTTCCCACAACTAACACAGACGCAAATTTGATTACACGGCGTTCCTAGTCCTGCGCAATATCCTATAAATAAAATTAAAAATAATTATACAAAAAT
The DNA here is from genome assembly GCA_034699885.1 of Acrobeloides thornei. Classification (NCBI taxonomy): domain Eukaryota; kingdom Metazoa; phylum Nematoda; class Chromadorea; order Rhabditida; family Cephalobidae; genus Acrobeloides; species Acrobeloides thornei. The sequence goes on along the minus strand of JAQGCP010001672.1, from coordinate 9,998 downwards.
TGAATTTTTTACCGTCGCAGAAGTTCAAATTAAGACAATTTGTAAAGCAACTTTGGTTTCCATTGCAACAAACAACATCCTTAGTCGTGAGTATAGTTGCCTTAGAAACCCAAAACAGCAATAAGGCTGTGATCGTCAATAGAATAATGGGTTTTAAATAATGAGAAGCCATCCTTAAATTGTATCGGATATCAAGCAACTTGCAAATATTTAACTACAGGGTGAGCCAGAAAAAGGGCAATTTTTATGATTTTTGGGAATACCGGACAGTTGCTCGACTCGGACACTTGATCGACCCGGACAGTTGGACGACCGGACACTTGGCCGATTGGGCAATTGGTCGATCGGACACTTGGCCGACCAGGAACTTATTTATAACTTATATGACCACGCAGGGATACGTAAAATGGCTTTAGATTGGCGCCGAACGCCAATCTAAAGGCCCAGGTTCTATGTCTGATCATTATTTTTAGTGTAATTTTTTTAGTGTAATACCTTCCAATTTTAATCTTTTTCCAAATCTATACCCTCAGTTTTGATCGTTTTTTGAAAAAACGTAGTCAAAATACAAAAAATTCATATATTCGTATTCCCCATGTCGAAAAATCCCCAGATACCAAATTTCAGCTGATTTGGTAAGAATTTTGAAAATTCGAATATTTTACCCCTTAGGGAACCAAGGGGTGAAAAAACTCAAAATTTCAAAAAGTTCTCCCAATCGTCTGAGATTTGGTATCCGGGGTTTTTCTACATGGGGAATACGAATGAATTTTTTGATTTAGACCACTGGAAAGTATCCTACGAGAGGTATACCTCAAAAAAGACCTTTTCTTTGTATAACTTTTTGACTATATTCCCGAGGTCTAGGACAAAAACAACGGCGGATTCTTGTTCAGCGCCTGAGAAAACTCTGGGAGGTCAAAAATTTCGTCAAAAATCGACTTCTATAGTCAAATATTGGGTTATTCGGAAAGTAACCGGCAGATTACATCGAACCTTTATAAAAATGGTCCCATAAGGATTTTTCTATGCGTGGAATCAATTGCGCGCATTGCCAAACCGTGAAAATGCTGCCTTGACCCTTGTTCAGAGAGAACGTGAGTATATCGAAACGAAAATCACATGATTCAATGTCAGGGAAGCGTTTTCATGCATCAAAAATGTGGCAATCGATTCCTCATATAAAACTACCCACAGAAAAATGCTTTTTAAACAAAAATCTAACATAACTTCCTTGGTCCTGAATCGGGGAAGAATCTGAAGATTAAAGCAAAATTGCCTGAATCAGGGTCAGGCAAATTTTTTCATGCTTCGAAAATACGCGCAATTCCTCGCATAAAATTACCTATATATGGGTCATTTTGGAAGAAAAACTTATCGGTCCCAAAAAATTTTTCGGGCCTCAAAAATCATAAAAATTGCTCTTTTTTCTGACTCACCCTGTAAAAATAAAAAATAGCATTTTCAGATATTAAAAACGAAAATATTTTTTCTTGTAATATTTTATACAGGGTGTTCAATAATTTACTACGGACTTTTGAAAATTTGCCAAAAATCGAGTTTAATTCCATTTCCTTCGATTTTCCGTTTTTACACGTGGGAATAGCTGGAGGGATCGAAAAGGTTTTTCAAAAACACACTAAAAGTATTCGCCATGTGGTTACGCATCATTTGAGGCCGGACATTTGAGGCCCCGACATTTGAGGCTCCGACATTCGAGGAATTTGTACCCCCTCCCTTTAAGCCTCAAATGTCGGAGCTCAAAAGTCGGAGCCTCAAAAGTCGGGCCTCAAATGCTAAGCCTCAAATGTCGGGGCCTCAAATGACGCGTAACCCGCCATGTTGGAATACATCGACCAGTGACAAATTATGACCGAAAAAAATAATCTAGGGTGTTTTAAACGGTTAGAAAATTCAAAAAATCAACGTAAAATTGGGTTGTTGAACTTCAGATAAGGTTTTGGAATTTTTGTCGACCGCGGATTGACTCGAAATGACTTTAAAAGCGTTCTCATGCACTAAATTTAATAAATAAATTCAACTTGAAGCCATCTCGACAGTTTAACACTACTTCCTCTAGGACGAGTGTCCAAGATATCGCCTCTTAAACTTGAATTTCGGCGAATTTTTTAAAGTTTCATTGTTGGATAACATGGTCGAAAAGGGCATCTTACATAATTAAAACCTAACAAATTCTTTCAGATTCGTATTTGCCGTGTCAAAAAACCCTCGAGTACAAAAAATCAGCTAAATTGAAGTCATTTTACAGAATTCCGAAAGATTGATAATGCATCGTTTGATGACCAGACTACAAGATTCATTGATAATAAAATCACCCCATCACTTCATGACCAAACTCATGATCAGAGTTCATGAATTGATAACAAAGGGCTTTTTTGCCTGCAATGAGGCTTTTTTTAAATAAAGTTTTTCACCAAAATTGTTCAATTTTTTCCGTTTTTCAACAAAAAATTTTCAAGTTTGACATTTTTTAAACCAAAAATTAGTCATTTTCTGATCATTTTCAGCATATAAATAAGCATGTTTCAAAAAATTTACGACTGAGGCGCTGGTTTTTGCGTTAATCAAAGATTTCTACAAAATTTTTGTCGAAAATTTGTGAGCGTTTTCAGGTTAAAATAGGTGTTTTCCATTGAAAAACAGGCTAGTTAAGATGATTTTTGAAATTTTTTTTTAAACTCAACAAAATTGTCTTGGTCTCCCCCTCCCAGTGACGTATGCAGAGGGGGCACGTCCAGGGACGTAACCAGAAATTTCGGAAGGGGTTTCGGACATTTTTGTTGAAAAAATTGAAAAATTTAGACAATTTTTGTGTAAAATCATAAGGGGGACAATTAAAATTTTTTTCAAAAATTTTGGACAAAAACATAAGGGGAGACCCTTATGATTTTTCCGGGCCTTCGGCCCGAAAGGGGGGGCACATGCCCCCCCTCCTTGGTTACGTCACTGCCCTTTAGGGATATTTTTATGCGAGGAATCTAAATTTCTCATTCACAAGACGTGAAAATCTTTCCCTGATTCAGTATATGCATGCGATTCTTATTACAATTGTAGCCCTAAAGAGGGCCGTTGGGTTAAGAAAATGTTGATCACTCAACAAAAACATGGACACGGAGACTTGATGCCAGAAATTGTAGAAAATTTGTTGACGCGCGCCGAACGCTTCTTGCCACATAAACTCTTGTAAGTAATCGTTGTAGTTCTCGTTGTGGTTGAAACCATAGGACTCCTTGATTTTATGCTTGAATTTTGCCGCTTGGATTTAATATTCGGATCAAGTTCCCCTGGTTGTCGCCAATTAACGTTGACTAAACTCGGCAAACAATTTTTATTTTCTTCCGGAAATTACCCATTTAAGGATAATTTTATGCGAAAAATCGATTGTGCGCACTCCCGCAACCTGAAAACCGCAGAAAATTCGATTTTCTCGAGAAATGGAGAATTTTAGCGTTTTTATTTCTGCTTGAAAACATTCGATTCCTTGTCAAAAATTACCCCAGGGCGTTTAGCATTCCTGAAACCTCCCTTATAAGCCATAAAAACACACCTTGAAATTCATAATTGCATCAACAACGTCTTTTTCCTTCTTATCTTTCCTGTCAAAAAATGTCATACGAGTGTCGCCGTTATGAGGAAGACGTTGGACTTTAACCACATCGCCTGGCTTAATCAACTTGTTAACATGTGCCCAATCTTCTTTTGTAATCTTGTTCGCATCGCGCAATTTAATGAGTTCGATCTGAAAAAGCCGTAAATAAAAAAATCGCAGTAGAGGTTGAAATAAAGCCTCAATTTAAATGTACAATTTAAACAGCGCAAATTCATTGGCATCCTAAAAAATACCTCTGGTGCAACATGAAAAATTTGAGCAAGTGGATAAACTTGAGAATAGTTCAACGTAAATTCTAGTGAAGGATTATCGATACCCACAACATAGACCGTATTCGAATCGTTGTTAGCCCATTTGATTTGAGCGCGGAACAAGAACTAAAAAAGATATCTTAGTTTTCAACGAGAGAAAATTCTATAAGAAAATCAGTCATGCTACAACCCCAAAATTACAGGGTGAGCAAAAAAACAGTATTTTTGCGTTTTTTGGCAAATTTTTTTTTCAAAAATCGCATAAAAATACCCCCTTATAGGTGATTTTTGAAAAAATTGTTAAAAATTTTTCACCAAAAAACGCAATAGTACGACTTTTTGGCTCATCCTGTAAAGGATTTTCAAAAATCAAGACCATCATAATTTACGTTTGAACAGTCCTGGATAATTCTCAAGAAGTATCCAGGATTTTCAACTTTTTTATTTTAGCAAATTTTATGTTAATGTGTAAAGTACAAAAAGCAAAAGTAGTCAGCCTAGATAAAAAAAAATCGGTGCAATCCATACTTGAGTTTCTGGATGAAGAGCAATACATGGAGTCCCAGCCAAAATTTGAGACTTTTCAAAATTCATCGACTTAATAAAACTCGAATATTCATTGTTCAAGAGTTCTTGCATAAATGCCAAGCGAAGCGACGATGCTAAAATTGATATGCGAATTTTGAGCACAAACATAAATTGATCATAATGAAAAATTTGTCTCATAAAATAACATATAACGTTTTTCATGGCTAGCTTGCTTTACAAAAAATGTTGGCTACTTAGCGAAGTGGATAAGAAAGCCACCCGTTCGATCTGACAAGTTAAGCATTGTTGGACCCGCAGATCCCACTAGGGCAAAAATGTTGATCTACAAAAAATTTTCTTTACAAAGAATAAAGCAAAAAATTTTTGCTATAAGGAAAGTTTTTTGCAGATCAAAATTTTTACCCTAGTGGGATCAAACCTGCGGACCTAACGTTGCTTAACTTGCCAGATCGGACGACGGCTACCTTATCCACTTCGACAAGTAGTCAACATTTTTCGTAAAGCTAGCCATGAAAAACGTTATACCAACGGTGCGCACGGAAATTTCACTGGCTGATTTACTATCCACCAAGATAACACTTGACCAGTCCGTATGCAATTCCGATTTTCGTAATGGATAAGCGATGTTCGAATTAACTTTGAGAAATGATGCTGCTACTTCATATGGAGACATTTCTGTTGACTCATTTTGGTCGCCACGTAAATACTTCAACATGGAAAAAATACAAGATTTTTCTTGATCCGGAAAGAAATTGCCAATACAGAGCGAATTGAATCTATCCTGAAAGTCTAAAGAAGGGGATTTTAGTGCAAAAATAGGTTTAAAAATCTATAAAAATGAGTTCAAAACAAATTCTTTGAGCCAAAAATTAATTAAGAATGAGTTCAAAACGAAATTTTTTAAGCCAAAATTGATTAAAAATGAATTTTTGGGTGTTTTTTGGACACTGTTAGGTATTTTTTGGCCTTTTTTACAGCAAAAAATACAAAAAACACCTAAAATAACGAAAAATTTTTTCAATTTTTCTCAAAAACAGTATTTTTTAATCGTTTCGAACATTTTTTACGTTGGTCAAAAAAAATTTTTTGGGAATTTTTATTCATTTTTAGGTGCTTTTTGTAATAACTATTGATTACAAACGCTTACAAGAGCCGACAACTGCAAGACATGGCTGATCTCTTGAAAAAGACAGCACAATAACTTCAACAGGTGTCCTTTCTTTAATTTCCTCTTTGAAAACAGCATAATTCGGTAAATCCAATAAATACATATTCAAATCGTCTAAAATTTAAGTCATTTTTATTATAAAAAACAACATATATATTTGTTGTTTTTTTATAATAAAAGGTTGTGTTGTACCTGGTAAAGTACAACACAACGCACGCGCAGTCCTCCATTCGCCTGTGCCAAATTCCTTCTTTATATGAAAAAGATCTTGAGCCAAGATTTTCATGTATACGCCATAATCAACCAATAAAACAAGTAGAAAGTGCTGTCCATCTTTTTCTTTAGCATTGTGCACTTGGCAACGATAGTAATTGGCGCCAATTTTGGCCACAAATGAAGCATGCGGCGCTAGTTCTTCCTTAAATTTTGAAATAGAAATAAAAACAGGGGTGCCAAATCTGCTGGTTTTTCAGAAAAGTGCTGATTTTGAGATGTTAAATCTGGCAAAATCTGATTTTTCAGTGTCACATCTGATTTTTGAGATGCGACATTTTATTAATTTTTTAAGAAATATAATGAAAAATTAGCTTTTTGCCGATTTGGAAAAAATGTTCTTAGCATCCCTGAATAAAAAACGGTGCTAAATGCCTACCAATTTTACACGGCAAGAAGTAAAATTTTTCATGTAGAACTCCTTCATTTCTCGGTGCAACGTACAAAAATCGCGCTTATCGTTCACTCGCATAACCCCGAAGTTACGATTGTTCGGATCCGTATGTATCAAAATTCCATGAAAGAATATTGGCAGATGATCAAGAATTCGTCTGTAAAAAAATCCGCATTAAATTTCTCTGACAAAATTTTTGGAAAATAGAGAATTTGAAATAAAATTTTTTAAGGTAGATACATCAGTTGCCCACACAGAGCCGTAGGAAGGGCTTTACCCAGGGGTGCCAAGTCTGCTGATTTTTCAGAAAAGTGTTGAATTTGAGATGTCAGATAAAATTATGGGCACAAACATAAGGGGAAACTAAGGGGGAAATTTTTAATTTTTTCAGCTAAAAGAGGGGACTCGGTGCCCTAACGTAGCTACAGCCCTATGCCCACAAATTAACAAAATGGTAACTCTTAGAATTTCAAAAGGACATACCCTTCGAAAACATCAACAGCTTCATTAGCTATATCTTTCCCATGCCAGATAACATCAACCAGATTAGAATAGACCATTTAGATGCAAATTTGTTTAGTTAGAATCTAGTGAAATATGCTAAAAAAATTATTTTAAAAAATTCAAGGAAAAAGTGAGCTTTTTAGATCTAAAGACTTTTCCAATTTTCGCGAAAATTTTCTTGTTAATGTTGCCCTTATTTTTCATAAAAATCCGAAAATGTTTGATTTTCGCCTCAAAACACCGATCTCCTCCCTGAATCAGGGAAGTATTTTTACGCTTCGGCGCTGCGCGCAATCGATTTCTCGCATGATTTTACCCCTAAAAATGACCTTTTTAGAAAAAAATTTTTTTCGCGAAGTGGTCGCAAACTGGACCCCCCTTTAAAAAAAAGATAAAATGACAAGCCTGCTACCAGCCGATGTTGTGACGATTGGACTCTCGGTATTATTCAAGAATGCTGTACGTAACTCAGGTGTATATCAGCTACTAGCCAGCCGAAACGTGATACGAAAAGCCGAAAACTATGTCTAATCAATTAGAAACTTTGAATTTATTTGATTGTATTACTTGTCTTTGATTGTATTATTTGTTTTGATTGTATTACTTGAGCGTAATTTGGGATTGTATTCTGTGCTTAAGACACAATAAATTAAAAAAATTTAGGTGTAATTGTGATTATTTGCTTTTTTGAAAATAAATAAATATTGAATATGATTTATTGGTGAAAGTTTTACAGGGGGAAGGGACAAAAGTCCTCGTCAAGGAGCAACAAGTCCTCGCCTAAGGGCAAAAAGTTCTCGACAAGAAACAAAATTTTTGCTAATCTTACCCCTTGGCGAGGACTTTTGCTCCATCCCCTGTATAAAGAAAAATAAAATTGAGTTAATTTTAAAGGTGAGCGCAAAACTATAGAAGTGCCTATTCAGCCAATTTTTTGATCTTCCACTGATTTTTTAATGTAAAAAAATATAAATTTTTATTACCGATAATCAGACAGCCAAGACCAAGTTCAAAAAAATTTATTCACTTAATAAATTTTGGATTAAGATCACATACGCAATTTAAAGACCGTTGTCTTTTATCTTGTTAGCCGGCTTTTTATCTTCCACCTTAGATGCAATGATCTGTTTGCACAAGGCGATCTTGGATACTTCAGCTCGAGATTTGTGTTGCCTCAACTTAGAACCTTGTTAAAAAAGCAGTGCTTAAAATATTCTTGTTAGCATGTTAGAATTCTATTTTTTTGCTTTTAACAAGTATTTTTAGTCAGGAAATTTTTTTCTAGGGTCATTCTAGTGCACGTTATGAAAGGTGACAATCAGGGGTGTCAGCTTTTGAAATTTGCATGAAAAAAATTTCCGTAGGGGGTTTGTGAAGAAACCGTTTGAAAATTCGTTACTTTTACGGTCTCAAAATTCGCATATTTCTACAGGTGACAAGTATTAGGCACTAGGACGGAACGTACCTTACCGGTAAATTAGGTACTGAACTTAACTTACCGGTGTAAGTTATGTCCGGAACCTAACTTACTTTTTTGAAAATTTTTAAAGCGTAATAACTTTTTGCCGTAAGGAATTTTGACATAAAGTCTTGGACATTTTTGTAGATCTCAATGCGACCTACAAAAATGCCCAGGACCCATGTCAAAATTCCTTAAGGCAAAATAGTTATACTTTTAAAATTTTCAAAAAAATAAGTTACAGGGGGTGCAAAAGTTCTCGTGTAAGGGGCGGTATATCCTTGCCTAAGGGGCAAAAGTCCTCGCCAAGCAATATTGATTGTTATAACGCTAGATAGCTTGTTATAGCGCTATAATAATCAATATTCCTTGACGAGGACTTTTGCCCTTTAGGCGAGGATATACCGCCCCTTACTGAGAACTTTTGCACCCCCTGTACATTCCGGACATAACTTACCAGTTATGTTCAGGACCTAACTTACCGGTAAGGTACGTTCTTAGTGCCAAGTATTGTCACATTTTGTAACTTGCGCATCCCCAGAATGCTCAAATTTTTGAAAAAAACCTCTTAAAAGTTCCCTCAATATAATTTGAGGAATAATAACAAACGGAAGAAAAAGCAAGGCAAATATGTGAAAACATGGGGATGTTAATTAATCAAAGTTTTGAAGAAAAATTTTTGCGCGGCCTGCCTCGTTTGTGTATAACCTTCATTGGCTTTTCATACTCGACATGTATTTTTCAGGATTAGGATTAGACTCAAATCTCGAATTTCTTTTACGGGTATATTTTTATGCGAGAGAAAAGATTTGGGTATTTTTAGAAAAAAAGTGCTCATTTTTCTTACCAACACATAATGTAAAACTTTATCTTTACTGATTTTCAATAGCGTAGCGCTGACTGGGCCAAAAGGGGCCATGGCCCCCACCCCAAAATCGAAAAAATGAAAAAAAAATTTTTTAGCATTGGGGGTTGAAATAGGCTTTACTTGGAACACTCCTACTCGCAGGGCGTTAATAGGGATGCCCAAAGTTACTAAAATTGACTATTTTGTCACCGGTAAATACGCGAATTTTGGGGCACTATTACTTTTTTCACGTTTATTTTCACGCTTACTTTTTTCACGTTACTTTCTTTACGTTACTTTTTCCACTTTTACTTTTTTCACGTTACTTTTTTTCACTTTTTCCACGATATAAACTATTACTTTTAAAAAACTTGCATGAAAAAACGTGAAAAAAGTAATAGTGCCAATTTTGGGCACGATGAAATTTGTTCTTGGTGACAGATTTGCCACCACGAACAAATTATATCGTGCCCAAAATTCTCATATTTAAAGAAGAGAATTTTGGGCACGATATAGTTCATGTGAAATTATAAGCAAAATTAAAAATCTGATTTTTATCGTGAACCTGGATCAGTGATAGTACTCCAAGATTTAAGTCTAAAGGACTCATGTGGGATTCGAGTCACGGGTTCGAATCCCATATGAGTCGATTTGATTTTGCTTGCGAAAAAAAGCTGGTGACAAAGTTGTCAATTGTTGTAATCTTGCTAGCGTTGAATTTTATGAAAATTGAATCTTTACTGCACAAATTAAAAAATTGTTTAGTCAAAATTCCCAAAAAATTTTTACACACATCCCTCCATTTGACACACATCCGAAAGACTATAAAATAAAGATTATCTTGATTTTTATGAGCTTAATGATTTGAAGATGACCTTTAATCTCGTTTCGAACTTTAATCGTGTGTTCGTTTTTTGAGAGT
>JAQGCP010001671.1:0-11859 GCA_034699885.1 Acrobeloides thornei | reverse complement strand
TCGTTTCAATAACCCAAAACAATGTTCAAATTGGATAACTTTGGTGTCATTTTGTTCGTCTCATTTAGCTATAAAAATTGCTAAAATGCTCATTTTATGAAAGTTTAAAAATTCAAAAAAGTTTCTGTATTACAACGAAAACATGATCAAAAATTGAAAATTTCAAACGTAATTATCTCGAAAACGGCAACGATTTAGAGGTTGTCGTAAAAACAAAAAATGCTCCATTTTTCATGAACTTTCTGAATATCAACAAAAATGGCAACTTTTTCCCCACTCGAGTGATCCTTTAATTGCTAATTTTTAGGTCGTCATCTCATGCCATGTCACAACCAGCATTATTGTTGAAATCTAAACCAATACAACCAACAGAATCTTTGTTCAGGAAAAAGCTGACTAGTTGTTCATTGCCATGGAAATCAAAGGTGATTTCGACGGTCGGATTTTCTGGGTAGTACTTTTCCCCAAGAATGAAGCTCGGGGCTCAAAAGTTACTTTTATGGTACAGGGTGGACAAAATCGCGTTTGAATAGTCGTGCCCCTCATGTCTGAAAAAAAGTATTGCCCCCCCCAAACTAAAAAACAAGTCGTGCCCCATCCGAATCCTAGCTACGGTTTTGTCTATTACTCTATTAATAGAAAATATTTAGAGTCAACAGGTAATCGATACATTGAAGCCTGAAGCAATCAATGAATATCGAGGGAAATTAAATTTCTCGCTTAGCTATTCGAAAGACACGAGCATTCTCTATCTGCATATACTTGAGGCTATTGACTTACCAGTGCGTGATTTGACAGGTAATTGGGGGTTAGTAGCTCACACACCTTCCCTGATTCCTGTGTATTGAAGCGAAAAGTCGCAGAAATCGCATTTTTACGACTTTTTGCTTCAATTTACCTGAATCAGAGAAGCGTTTTTTCACTTCGAAAATTTCAAATTCGGTCAAAATCATCATCATTTTAGGCAGCAGTGATCCTTATGTACGAGTATTCTTCTTGGAAGATCCACAGAGTTGCAAGCAAACACGGGTACATTGGAGAAATCTGAACCCGAAATTCCAACAGGTTCTCACATTTCCTGGTAAGTCCTACAGCTAAAACAACGAAACGTATAACATAAAAATATTCTCTTAATATAAGTTGGGAAAAAATTTTTTCAGATTTTCGTTTCGATACTCAGACTCGTTCAAAATATTTGAAAATATTTGCACAACGTTTCTTAGTTGTTCAACTAATCAGTTTTCCTTCTTTTTCACAAACATAATCAGAATTCTCAACGGAGAACGGAGATTGTCGAAAATTTTTTGAAATTTCAATTTTTGTCGGCATTTTGTTCCGCTCAATTGACGCTTCAATACGGCATAATTGGATGTGTGTTTGCGATGGGCTCTAATCGGCGAATTTGATCTTTTTTTAAGGCGTATCTTTTTTCTCGTCGAATGGAACTACTTCTTCATGAGCTCCATCAGCTTCTTGCATTTTTCACTAGTGGGAGAGAAAGAGAGAGAGTTCCATCCATTTTGGTGTCATTTTGTTATTGAAATAAAAATCCTACTTGGTACTTGGTCGGCTTCTTTGAAATCAAATTTGTCGAGTTTAACTTCCAAATTCAATTGCTTCTTCACTCCAACAAATTTGTTGTTTCGCGGCAACATTTTGAAAGCAGTAATCGGGAGTGGATTCATACTTGGGCATTGGGTGCATTTTCGAAGCATGAAGATGAGTTTCTAACCCTGATTCAGAATAGGCTTTGTGAGTAATAAAGCGAAAATTGGAATTTTTGAAAAATTCTTCAAAACTTATACATCGATTCAGCGTATAAAACTACGCCAAAACACCAAAAATTTGCAAATTTTGAAGAATTTTTCAAAAATTCCAATTTCGCTTTATTACTCACAAGGCCTACCCTGAATCAGGGTTTGGAACTCATTTTCATACTTCGAAAATGCGTACAATCGATTCAGCGCATAAAACTACCCCTGTTTTTTCATGCCTATCGGCGCGAAAACATAATTAGAGACCTTGGTGATCTTTGAAATTTTTTGAAAAAATCGGAAAAAACATAAAGGTCCCCCCTTATTTTTTGCCTAAGATTTTGAAAAAATTTCGAAAAACATCAGAGGGACTAAGGTAAAAAAAATTGGGAGAGGTAGAGCACTTTTTTGAAAAGTTCACTACCCCGTGTGCCCAAGTATGAATGGATTTCGTTTAGCAAATTTTCGTTCTTTTTGTATTCGAAGAAATAAATTTCGGCATTCTTATTTTTCTAGTTGACTAATTTCAGTGCTATATAATGTGTGAAAAAGGACGAAGGTGGATTTATATATATAAGAAAGGAACAGCCTAACAAAAGTTCTATAAGCATTAAATGTCTTGGCGGGCGAAATATTCTCTCTCAACTACTCTCGGTTTGACACTTACGATTATGCGCACTTCTTGCTGGCGATTGCCAACCAAGGGTTGGAAAAAGCTTGAGTTTCGAAATTGGATTTTTGCATAGTCTCGAGATCTGTTTTGCAAGAATTTTTTTCGGGTGTTACTTTTTTAGAGAGGAAGGAGAAAAAGTTTCGCATTTTTGGTACCACCATTTGGTCAGTGGCGTAATTACGAGAGGGGGAGCAGGGAAGACTTTTTTAAACAAATTTTGCTCCTAGTAAAAAGCTCCCCCCTCTAAAAACATGCGAGGAATCCGAATTTGACATTTTCAAAACGAAAAAACGATTCCCTGATCCAGGGAAGGCCTATGTATTGAAGCGAAAAGTCATAAAATAGCATTTTTGCGACTTTTTGCTTCAATACACAGGCCTTTCCTGAATCAGGGAAGCGTTTTTTCGCTTCGAAAATGTCAACTTCGGATTCCCCGCATGTTTTTACCTCAAAAGAGGTCATTTTCAGAAAAAAATTTTTGAAAATTTTTTCACGTTGGTGGTCCCCCTATTGTGTAGTAGCTCCAAAATTTCAATAATAGCTTGTTCACCGCATATAATTTTAATAGTTTATTCAAAAACCAAGCGGATTTGTTGAAAAATGGCTCAATTGCAAAGATCTATAGCACAGTGACGAGTAATAGAAAAAAAGAAGGAGGGTTGATGTCTGTCTAAAAAAAAATTTACCTCTTTTTTGACACAATGTCACACGTTCGTCGTGGCATTAAGGAGGAAATTGAATTTCGACTTCATGAATTCGTTTACTTGTTATTTCCACGCACTCAGAACTCCCTAACTCCCTGACTTCCCTCTAGGTTATTTGACTTTATCAAGTTTTAAATACGTTTGTTTATAGTCCAAAATGAGTTTATGATAGGAATTTCGTGATCCCGTTCTAAAGGACCAGTCCACTCGGAAAAAAATGAAAAAGTTAGATATTCGTAAAGTTCATGAAAAATGGATCATTTTTTGTTTTTACGATTAACTCTAAATCGTTATCGTTGTCGAGAAAATCGCGTTTGAAGTTGGCGATTTTTGAAAAATCTGTGTATTGCAACGAAAACGTGAACGTAGTGAAAATTCGGGCATAGACAAGAACGAGATGGAACGATCGTTCAATCAACACATGAGCAGGATGACAAGAACGGGACAACAATTGTGCTTGTAATTGTCGTCCCGTTCTTGTCCCTTCATCGTCCCGTTATTGTTATGCTGAAAATTTGTCCCTGAATCAATACAAGTTGGGCATTGACGCGAAAATTAAAAAATTTTGTTTCGTTTTTCATCGTCTTATGAAAACTGCCAAAAAAATGTTTTTTGAATTTTCGCTTCAATACACAACTTTGATTGATTCAGGGACGAATTTTCACTGCGTTCATGTTTTCGTTGTAATACACAGATTTTTCAAAAATCGCTAACTAACGCAATTTTCTCGAAAACTACAACGATTTAGAGATTGTCGTAAAAACAGAAAATGCTCCATTTTTCATGAACTTTCAAAATATAAATTTTTTTAATAGTGTTTTCCCAAAAAAGTTTGTGTATTACAACGAAAACATGAACGCAAATTCAAATTTCAAACGCAATTTTCTCGAAAACTACACCGATTTAGAGGTTGTCGTAAAAACAACAAATGTTCCATTTTTCATGACCTTTACGAATATATAACTTGTTCATAGTGTTTTTCCCGGATGGATTGGTCCTTTAAGCTCCTTCGTCAAAAATTAAAATCTCAATTATGCAAGACAAAACTTGTCGAATGTCCTCGAAAGAAAACAACAGCTGGGAAATGAATGAGTTATCGATCCTCTAGGGGCATTTATCCAAACTCCTTTTCGAATAGCTTATACTACATGGCCTATGGCATCAAAAGAGACTGCTCGAAGAAAAAGAAGTAGTAGAATATAGACCAGCGACACTCACTTGCTAATAAAAGATACATCATTTTTCGTCTTCCGTGTAAGTGTTGTTGTCTTTATGCTAATCCAGGCGTTTTTCGGCCCGAAGATGTTGTTATTGGAGACGAGTTGGAAAAAAAAGTTCTTTTGATAGCCTTTTTTTGACATTTAATATGACTAGATCCGTGTTTTTGCTATTACAAAGTGGCGCAAAAAGTGGAATTTTTTTATATTTGTGACCTTAAAATTTATTTTTCAAAAAAAAATTCAGGGTCAGGGAAGCGCTTGAAAACGCTTCCCTGACCCTGAATCAGGGAATCGGAGTGTGTATTGAAGCGAAAATCGAAAATTTTTAGATTTCCTGCCTGAAAGTGACTTCCTGGGGATAATTTTATGCGTGTAGGGGAATCAATTTTGCGCATTCCCGAACCATGAAAATGCTCTTCTGACCCTGATTCAGGGAAAAAATTGGATCCTCACGAGTTTTTCTATTTTTGACGAATTTTGTTATTTTTGAGGAATTTTTCAATATTTGACAAATTTTTCATTTTTTAACATATTTTTTATTTTTGATGAATTTTTCAATTGTTGAAAAATGACCATTTTCGCTTCAAAAATCCAAATTTTTCCCTGAATCAGGGTCAAGAGAGCATTATCATGGTTCGGAAATGCGCACAATCGATTCCCCGCATCAAATTACCCCTAGACACCCGGTTTTCAGCTAGCTAAAATTTTGAACAATTTACATTTTCGCTTCAATACACTCATTCCTTTCCTGAATCAGGGTCAAGGAAGCGTTTTCATGCTTGAAAAAAGCCACTCATTTTGCGCCAACTTGGAAATTTGTTATATGTTTATTTTCACTGTTTTTTTTTTGAATTTTTTATGTAAACTTTGAGTAAAAAAATGTAATTCGATAATTTATATGTCTCGATATTTTTATTTCCAATTTGGAGTCGTTGGAAAATTTTCAGCCAATTTTATTGCATTGCTCGAAGGAGTCAAATTGGTACCTATCCATTTTTTATGATAATAAAAAATGCGCACGACATTTATTTTTCATTGATTGGATAAAATTTATTTAACGCTTTTTTTCTTTATTAGTCATTTTAGCAACAAAAAATTTGAAAATCATGTAAATTTTGTTTGAAAATACTTCCCTGATTCAGGGAAATAGATCTGTGTATTGAAGCGAAAATTGAAAAAATTTAAAATTTCTCCCTCAAAATCATATTTCTGGGGGTAATTTCATGTGGGGAATCGATTGCGCGCATTCCCGAATCTTGAAAATGCTTCATTGATTCTGATTCAGGGAAATAGGAGTGTGTATTGAAGCGAAAATCGAACATGTACTAATTTCGTTGAATCAGGGAAGCGTTTTCAAGCTTCGGGGATGCGCACAATCGATTCCTCGCATAAAATTACCCCCAGGAAGATAATTTTGTGGCAGAAAACCCAAAATTTTTCGATTTTCGCTTTAATACACATACTCCGATTCCCTGAATCAAGGTCAGGGAGGCGTTTTCAAGCTTCGGAAATGAGCGCAATTTGATTTTTCGCATAAAATTACCCCTTGGAAGATGATTTTGTGGTAGGAAACCCAAAAGTTTTTGATTTTCGCTTCAATACACACACTCCGATTTCCTGAATCAGGGTCAGGGAAGCGTTTTCAAGCTTTGGGAATGCGCGCAATCGATTCCCGCATAAATTCGATTTTGAGCAAAAAATTTATGTTTGACCAAAAATTCGATTTTGACCAAATTTTGTGCTCTAACACATAGTATCAACCATAGTTGCACAACCCCGGTACCCCCGGTAAAATTCGACCGGGGGTAGGTCATGGGGTAGGGAGGGGGTGGGTCATGAGGCGGGAAAGGGGTAGGTCATGGGGCGGAAGGGAGGTAGGTCATCGGTCTCCGGCGCCGGGACCGATTTTTTTTAGAAGGTCGCTAAACTGCGGAGGGGGTGGGTCATAAAAACAAAAATTTTGGACCGGGGACTGTGCAACTATGGTATCAACTCCCCAAAAGTGGACTGATTTTTTAATAAAACAATGTCAAAATTGATCAAGATTTTAGAGATTGTTCAAAAAATTGAACAAAAGTTTTTGTTATAATCTTGCTTTCCATCTCCCAAAAATTTTGTGAAGAAAAACCTTATGCAACTGCAATTTATCTTCGAACAGCCGTTTTCAATTTCGCATAAGTTTAAAGTTGGAGCAAAAACATAGTTGCGCTGTGTGCCCCTTTGCTTTTTTATTATGCCGTTCAAAATCCAAAAATTCGTCTGTCGAGCCCATTAAATGCATAGCCCATTGGAAAATCTTAAATCCTACCGAGAATCGTTTGCATTTTGCTTCTTCCATTATTTGCAGCTAAACTGAGCTCATAATTACTAAAACACGTCAAAGTATTTTTCTCCTATTTATTCATCTATAGATGTCGTCACTTGGAGATTAAACGAATGAAAGAAGGGAAGAGAGAAAGGCATTCTAAATTTTCCACTCACGGCTTTGCTTATTTTCATTAAGAAAATGTGTTAGTGTATGTGTGTGTGTCATTGGCCTGAAATTAACTTGTACCTTTTATAACGCTGTTCCTAATAATAGATTGCCGAAAGGATTTATGAGGCAAAAATTTGTTGCTCTATTTATTGTAAAAGAATTTTTTTGAAAATTAAAATTTTTGCCCTAGCGAGATCGAACCTGCGGATCCAATTTTGCTTAACTTGCCAGATCGGACGGGCGGCGCCTTGGACCACTTGGCCATTGCCCCCGGACTTTTTTCCCATTGGCGGTGGAAACGAATTTTATTAATTGGGCTTTTAAAAAATTATATATGAATTCGAGTACATTATTTGTTCAAATTTAACGGAATACTCCTTCAAATTTCCGGTATATTCTGTTTTTTACGCTATTCTGAGCAACAAAAAAATTTTTCGAAAAAAAATTTGAAAAAAATTCATGTTAAATTATAAGCAAAATTAAAAATCCGATTTTTATCGTAAACTTGGCTCAGTGGTAGTGCTCCAAGTTTCAAGTCTAGGGGTCTCAAGTTCGAATCCCACCTGAATCGATTTGATTTTGCTTGCTAAAAAAACTGATCTATGGTTAGGAAACTTTTATTAAAAATTTTTTTCAAAAAAAGTTGTTTAACCATTTTTTCGCAGGCAAAATCAAATCAACTCAGGTGGGATTCGAACTCGAGACCTTTAGACTCAAAGCTTGGAGCACTACCACTGAGCCAAGTTCACGATCAAAATCGAATTTTTAATTTTGCTTATAATTTAACATAAATTTTTTTCAACTTTTTTTTTCAAAATTTTTTTTTAATTTGCTTAGAATAGCTTCAAATAACAGAATAGACCGGAAATTTGAAGGAGCATTTCCGTGTTAAATAATGTTTTTGACCAATTTTTGTAGTTTATAGACAAGCAAATTCGTGCTCAAAACATTTTTTTATAACTTTATTTAAGTGCCTTATTTTGTGACGGCTATACTATTTTTTCTTGATCCTATTGAATGTCTAAACAACTTGCTTGAAATCTTGACGAACCAACGTGAATTTCACCGGAAAGCAAAAGATGACAGACAAGGAAGAAACTGGAGCCGGTGAGCAGGATGACGTCTCATTTCTTCGAACGGTGGGTGTTAAAATAAAAACTTTTTTCAAAATTAAAAAAATCTTTTTTCCTAATTTGTGGTCGAATAAATTTTTCATACCTATAAAATGCGCATAATCGATTCCCCGTCTAGGAAAACCCTAGTAAGGTTGAAAATTTTATCCAAAATCGACTTCTATAGCAGGATATCAACATTTTTCTTATTAAGTTACATCCTTGAAAAACACGATTTTTTGAAAAGTCGTGTATATTGGCACGAAAACATGAGTTTCGTCCAAAAATAAGACCGATTGGATTGTATTCAACATACACTGTTTACTACTATGAAAAAATTTTCATCGAAAAAGAAATGGCGATTTTAGATGTATTTTTTGGGACGCAGATACTTATGAAACAAATACATAAAAGATCGAATTTTTGGTCAAAATTCGATTTTTAGGCCAAAAAATTGAATTTTCTCAAAAATCGAATGTTGACCAAAAAATAGAATTTTGTCCAAAATATCGAATTTTGGCTAAAAATCAATTTTTTGGTCAAAATTCATTTTTTGGCACAATTCGATTTTTTGGCCAAAAGATTGAATTTTGCCAAAAATCAAATTTTGTTCAAAAATTGAATTTTGATCGAAAAATTGATTTTTAGCCAAAATTCGATATTTTGGACAAAATTTTATTTTTTGGTCAACATTCGATTTTTGAGAAAATTCAATTTTTTGGCCTAAAAATCGAATTTTGTCCAAAAAACTGAATTTTTGGAAAAAATCAAATTTTGACCAAAATATCGAATTTTGGCCACAATTCGATTTTTTTACTAAATTCGATTTTTTGGTCAAAAAATCAATTTTTGACAAAATTCGAAAATTTCATTTTTTTTGGCCAAATTTTTTGCGAAAATCGATATTTTGGGCAAAATTCAATTTTTGACTAAAAATCGATTCATGGCCGAAATTCGATTTTTTACCAAACTTGATTTTTTGGCCAAAAATTGATATTTTGAACAAGATTCGATTTTTGAATTTGGCCCAAAATATCGAATTTTGGTCAAAAATCATATTTTGGCTAAAAATTGAATTTTAGCCAAAAAATCGAATTTTGTCCAAAAAACTGAACTTTAATCGATTTTTTGGCCAAAATTCAGTTTTTTGATCAAATTCGATTTTTGAAAAAATTCGAAAATTTATTTTTTTGCCCAAAATTCGATTTTTTGGCCAAATTTTTGGCAAAATCGATATTTTAGACAAAATTCGATTTTTTCGTCAAAATTCGATTTTTTTTTTATCAAACTTGATTTTTTGGTCAAAATTTGATTTTTAGCAAAATTCGATTTTTTGGCTAAAAAATCGATTTTTTTTACCAAACTTGATTTTTTGGCCAAACTTTGATTTTAGCAAAATTCGAACATTCTAATACATAAAACAAGTTTATGCTGCAATAAAAAATCCATTGTCTTTTTCCTCATTCTGCCTAGTATCATAGATCAATGTCATTGTCTCGAATGAAATTCATCCGCATCGGCTTGATCTACCCGCGCGATTTCCACTCGTTCGGCTTGCCTCAAAAATCAAGTCTCCAAATGTAAACATACAAAGCAATCAGCAATTTACCCACGTTTGATTTCTTGAGTACAATCTCGGCTTTTTTGATCGAATTCCAGACGGTGCTCCACTTCGATCTGTAAATTCAACTTATGCGAACTTAAGTTTCGACCTTAGTAATGCTCCTTCTACATTTACCCTTTCTGTGCGCACCATTTTTGATATTCCTTCATCGCTTGGCCAACTCTTCATTTTATTTGGATTATTTTCAACGGGCTTTGCTATAAAGTTTGATTATGGATACGTTCAAGATGCGAAGATACGGATCTACAAAGAAGAAAAATTTGGATCGTAGTTTTTCAACTATGCAAGACCATAGTCCTCCTATGAGCCCCACCACCGAATCGCCATCGATACTTCGGAGGATAATTTCGAGTCAGGAGAAGGGCAAAATGCGTTCGATACTGGACCAGCAAGATTTCATTGATATTGATAATCAACAATATATTAATAAGGTCTTCGAATCACACGTGGGCGCGTGGTCTGTCGTAATTTTTTTTTAAAGCACAACCCTCTTGGCCCCCAGCACAACCCCACAATCCTAGTCTGTCGTAACGACAGACCAAGGTAATAAAATCACCCCCTCCCTCGGCACATCTTCTTTTCTCTCCCCCAGGCACAACCCGGCACGACCCCCTTGACCCCTCGGCACAACCCTCCGACCCTGCTCTGTCGTCACGACACCCCGCAGCCCACGTGTGCTTCAAATAATTCTTTAACACGGGAATACTCCTTCAAATTTCCGGTCTATTCTGAGTGTATTGAAGCAAAAATAGGCCCCCACTCAACAAAAGCTGGTTAGACAACTTTTTTTTCAACAAAAAGTTTTCTAACCATAAACCAGTTTTAAAAAAATATAAAATTCAGAGTTTTCGTGTCAATGTTCAGACACATTCAACTCGTTTTGAGACGATTAGCGTCCCGAAATAGTTAAATTTGAGACGCTAGCAGTCTCGAAATTCGACTATCTCGAGACGTTAGCCGTCTCGAAACTTGGCCACGGGTTGAATGTGTCTGAGCATTGACACGAAAACCATGAAGAGGCTAGTGCCTCAAATTGCTTTTCAAAATTGCTAGTGCGTTCATCCTAAACAAAAATTCGAATTTTAGGGTGATATTGTTGCCTTGACTTGCACATCCCATACCAAGGATGGCCAAATTGGAACTGAACGGGTCTGCATGTGCACGGAAGGCTTTGGTAATCGGATGTGCACACTGGAAAATGTTTCGGACAAAGTAAACAAATTTCTCACTTTATAATAACTGATTAAATTTTAAAGGACCAGTGGGAAAAAAAGTTGCCCAATTTTTGTTGATATTCGGAAAGTTCATGAAAAATGGCACATTTTTTGTTTTTACGGCATGTTCTGAATCGTTGTAGTTTTCGAGATAATTACGTTTGAAATTTTGTTTGCTACAAGCTCTTCGTTGTAATACACAAACTTTTTTGAATTTTTGCATCGATTTTTTAAATGTTCATAAAATGAACATTGTAGCAGTTTTTATAGCTAAATGTGACGAACAAAATGAGACCGAAATGATCCAATTTGAAAATTGGTTTGGTCTATTGAAAAGAAAATTCTGATTCATGTTTTCTTTTCAATAACAATTTTCAAATTGGATAATTTGGGAAGTTCGATTTTTTTCCAATTTTTTGATTTTTGTCAGTTTTTTTCGATTTTTGTCTATTTTGTCTATTTTTTTCGATTTTTTCAATTTTTCGATATTTTCAATTTTTTTCGATTTTTACGAATTTTTTTCAATTTTTTCATTTTTTCGAATTTTGTCTATTTTTTCAATTTTTCATTTTTTCGAATTTTTTCTATTTTTTTCGATTTTTGTCTATTTTTTCGATTTTTTTCGAATTTTTTTGATTTTTGTCTATTTTTTTCGATTTTTTTCAATTTTTCATTTTTTCAAATTTTTTTTATTAATCTATTTTTTCGATTTTTACGAATTTTTTCGATTTTTTTCGAATTTTTTTATTTTTGTCAATTTTGTCAATTTTTTTCATTTAGCCAAAAAACTACTACAATGTTCATTCTATGAAAATTTAAAAAATCGATTTAAAATTCAAAAAAGTTTGTGTATTACAACGAAGATCTTGTACACAAATTCAAATTTCAAACGCAATTCTCTCGAAAACTATAACGATTCAGAACATGCCGTAAAAACAAACAATGCTCCATTTTTCATGAACTTTCCGAATATCAACAAAAAATGGGCAACTTTTTTTCCCACTGTACTGGTTCTTTAAGGACATCCCACCGGACATAGCAATGTGTATGCTGTACATCGACAACGCTCTTTCAGTTAGAGC